>JAZEWT010000024.1:1579180-1598804 GCA_036362905.1 Mordacia mordax | reverse complement strand
TCGTCGGGTGTGTTCCTGCCTTGCGCCCTGTGTTTCCGGGATAGGCTCCGGCTTCACCGTGACCCTATATAGGATTAAGCGGTTTCAGATAATGAGATGAGGGAGATGATGGTCTTAATGTGAGATCTGTATTAGCACTGCACCAAAATGAGGACCCTGTTGCCTAACACCTGTGATTTGATGGCCAGTGAGCACCACTGCTGCCAAGGACCATACGAAGACACCAACTCCGATTCAAGCAGGCGCTTGTGCGCGGAGCCCGGCGTCAGCGACCCCCGGCACGAGCGCTGCAGACGGTGCGACCACAAGGAAACGGAAGGCCGCGACCGCTCTGAGTATGCCTGCTGATAGCAGCATCAGCAACAACAGCAATGGGAAAAACGAAAACACAGAGGTGGAGAAATACTCCGGGTTCAGGATTCGGTGAGTGGTCACTGTGGACGCCAATTCAGCATAACAAGCGTATGGTTTTCTTGCAGACAATCATAACCATATGCACCTGAGAATGCTGATATAATGCTTCGTGGTTCACGAGACTTGTAGGGGTCATGTCAACCACTCCATGTAATATAAGTAAAATAATAATATTAATATCAACAGGCTGGCTGGATTTATATCCTGAAATTGTGTTTCCTTTTTGGTTACGATTATTCTAATTGTCTTCAAGTTAAAATAATATCACTGCTTCTTTTCAGGAGGCCACTGATCTCGTCTGTGGACATGGATCGGAGGATGGAGGGCCGGCGTATGATACGCCTCTCTCAGCTGCCAGACAAAATCACGCGCGATGGCCTGGACAACGTCGACTGGGTTACCATTGGCGTGATCGTGCACAAGCACACTCCGCAGAGCGTGAGCAGCGTGAGTCCATGCTACCACATACACCGCAAAATAGAACTTCAAGGACACAAGAGGTGGCTTGGGTGTGGCTCAGTCTGATGCCTGTGTCAGAGCACTGATGATTCATTCTCAAGAACACTCGGTTATTGGGCTGTGTCAGTCCGTCAGTGGCCTCCATGCTCTGATCAACGAGGCTTCATAAGCTTGGCTCCTGATCATTTAACGATGGCGTTAAGTTAATCAGGCATGCATGTCTGTTAAGAGCTCTCAATTTTCTTTGCTTGCAGTTCACTACATTGTTCTTTGAGAAGTGTTGGTACTTTTCAGGTCTTATTTTCAAAATAATTGTTATTTAAGAGTTATTTGCCCATAGCTATAAATGCGAAATGAGATATATTTATATATTATCTGTAAATAAAATTTTAAAGTACAGCCCTGCAATTGCTTGCTCACACTACTTCTGGAATAAGGAACTCCTCTCCAGGGAGCTCGAGACAACTGCACGCGAAGGTGTTCGGCAGTCTTTTACACGCGGGCCAGGTATCTTGGAAGACGTAGGAATATCCACACTTTACGCCACCACACAAAATCTGCCCACTGATTTATGGTTGTGAGCCCATTTATACGGCGATGGACTGGCGTCCCGTCGTCGGGTGTATTCCTGCCTTACGCCCTGTGTTTCCGGGATAGGCTCCGGCTCACCGTGACCCTATATAGGATTACGCGGTTTCAGATAATGAGATGAGATGAGCCCATTTATACTGCTGGGTGCACAGAGGTGGAATGATTTGCCCATTGTTTTAACTGCTGCAACAGGAAATCATCTCGAGTCAGTGACTGCTGGATTGCAAGTCGAGTGTGCTAACAACATTACACCACAGCATCGTTCTTACATGTGTCATTGTTGCACCCAGTTTATAGATGCAGAAGGCTACCTGCATCTCAGCTTACATAAGTGCTCTATGCGTGTTGGTGAGCGCTGACTTTATTGGAAATATCAGGCATCAGCCGTTCAGTGCCAGGAATTGAAGGGAGTGAATGGGGCTCTTCATTGATGATGTGCAGGGCAAGACTTTCAGCGTGTGGCGTCTCATGGACCTGAAAAACATGGAGGTGTCTGTGTCGCTGCTGCTTTTTGGAGAAGTACATAAGCAGCACTGGAAGACGGACCAGGGTTCCGTTGTGGGCCTCCTGAACCCCACTCTCATGAAGCCCAAGGAAGGATACAATGAGGTGGTTGGCTAATCTATTAGTTTGATACAATGTACAGTGAAGAGTCGCATAATGTATTTTGTCTCTTAGCCGCTTATCCTACAGCTGTTAACTCATTGCAGGCAGCAGAATGATTGTTCCATACTTGTATTTATGACCGCAGAGGGCAGCGAGACAAAAATGTATTTTGGAGCAGAGTCCCGTGGTGTGAACACAAAAAGGTTCGCTACAAAATGCATGACTAAAAAAACGAAACAAAGATAGATTTTATTTAATTCAGCAGGAATTGCTCTTTAAGCCAATGTGCTGTATTTCTTGGGTGTTCTTCGTCATTTTAGATGTTAGACAGTACTAATCTTAGTTATGATCGTGATTGTCTAGGTCGTGATACAAACGTAAAGTATCTGTGCATGGTCAATATGTTAGAGTGAATTGATGGAAAGTATTTTTTTTTAAATGTTTTAAACATTGTTGGAATGGTTTCGGAAAGAAAATATGACCAGCCGTGTGTTGTTGGCTCTACAACACCCCTTTGTGAAGATCTGACCTTAATTTATGCCCTTGAGTTAATGCCAAACTGATCTAGATTCAAGAGCATTTTTAGTATAATATACATACAGTACAAAGGGCTCGTGTAGGAACGTAATGTCATGATCTGTTACCAATTTTTTTTAAACCGCTGATCCATTTTATTTCTATGTTCTATGTTGGTAGTTTAATTAAGTATTGTGTTGTGATAAGTAACTTATGTTTAGTTTCAATTGGTGTTAAAGTTGGTCAAGAATAAAATTTATCAACCCAACAATTAGACGAGTAGTCACAATTTGATTGAGACCACTTATGTTCACCATTTTGGTGAATGTATTATCTGTACTTGGCTTTTGCGATCATGCCAACGTTATTTTTATCACATAAAATTAAAAACTGGTCACATGACTTGATGAAAATAGCATGAGTATAAGGATTGTATTACACAGCAGACCAATGCATCATTAAGACATTAATTACTCTCTTGTGCTTATTATTGGCTACATCAAGCCTTTATAAATGGATCACTACTGCAAGCAAATCCTACCTTTTTAAGATTTGAGTGTTGCGCTACTCTTTGTTCCTCTGCTTTAAAATCGTCAAGCAAAATTTACGTTTGAAACTATCATGTCTTGTTTTTTATGTGTGTTAGCTGTCCATCTCCGTGGACAATCCCCAGAAGGTGATGCTGATGGGGGAGGCAAAGGATCTGGGCACATGCCATGCTGCCAAACGCAATGGGGATCCCTGCACTCAGCTCATTAACCTGGTGTGGCCCCTCACCCATCACCGTCCATTAAACAAACATTCGGGCTTTGTTTGAGACAGATTGATTACAGGTTAACCACTTGAAGTTTTCATAATGTCATAAGCTGACGTTGATTTTTCATCCTTCATTGTTTATACTGGCTGTGCATCACAACCAGATATCGACCCCGGCCCACCGCATTGCAGAACAGCTGCTTAACTCACTGCTTCTGTTAACCTCTCATCTCTCTCATCTCTCTCCTCTGCTGCCTATTAATGCGCACACCACATCCGCATGCGCGTTCGTGCACCAACCGGCGTGTCCCCCTGCCTTGCAGGTGGAGGGCGAGTACTGCCACTTTCATGTGCAGTCGCAGTACCGCAAGTTGAGCTCGCGGCGCTCCGAGCTGCAGGCGGGCTTCACGGGCCGGGAACCCACAATGCTGAGGGGACGGGGGCGCGGAGGCCTGGGACTCAAGGAGAGGATCTGCCAACAGGGATTCCACTACGGGGGCGTCTCGTCCCCCGCGTACGCTGCCAGCGTGTGAGTAGCAGCGAGCACGGCCGCGTCTCGTCCGCCGTCTGAGTGTACACGCGCACAGAGCGTGTACCTGTACAGCCTTGCCGTCAGTGCACTGCAGCGTGACGGCTGCCCGTGCTGTGTAAGTCATCCAAATTATTCAAACCATACTTTACCATGTTGATCGGTGAAAAGTTGGTAAGGTTTGGATGTATACAGTGCCAGCAATTGGTTTTTGTTCTTTCTAGGTACTGCTGCATTTTGACAACATTGAACCCAACTTCTTGGGATCATAATAAAGTGCTCAGACTAAGGCACTTATCATACGCACCGAACACACAGGGTGTGCTTATCTCTTGGGGGCCCAGAGTCAGTGGTGCACATTTCCATTTCAAAGGAATGGACACATTAAGTGTTAGTCATATTTATTCCGCCGAGCATGGAGGGGTACTTGGTTGAAAGGACCTTTGAAGAGGATTTTAAATTTTGCATAATTAAGATTGTCAAACACTCCAACCATAATTCTTGAAAAAAGTTGTTTCCTGAAGAAATGAGCATTGAGTGTACAGCCGTAAGCTAGTGTTGGCTCACCCCTCAGCCGTGATATGAGCTCGCAAGCTTCTGATTGCAAGCCATCGCCCTCCTAAGTTACCTACACAGTCTCACAGTGCTAGCCAACTGAAAACGGCCTATGTATAAAGTTTCTACAGCACGTGTGTGTTTTGTGAAAATGATTTGGGAGCAGTGGGATATAAGAGGTGTAAGGACACACAGTTCACGAAGATTTGTTTTTCACGAAATAGTCGCAGAAGTTGAGGTTTAGTAAAAGTAAGACATTGCAAGTTGTGCTTGTGAACGCTGTATAAATGTGACGATTGCTTCGAAAGCTGCTCTCTCAGGACAGCCGCGTCGATCGCTCTCTCTCCCTCTGTCGCCTCACACGTTTATCGCGACTGTCCTGAGCGAGCAGCTTTTCGAAGCGATCATTGTGCATCGAGCCGTGAAAATCAACATCATTGCGCTGTATAAATGTGTTTACCATCAGCAGTGCATCGTCCACATCTTCTAAAAGCAGCAAGGGCGCACAAATGTCACTATCTGGGTTTGTGGTGCGAGGCGCAGATGCGGTGCTGCTGCAGGCAAAGCAGAACTTGGGTCAGTATTATTATTAATTATTATGAAGCAGACGCCCTTATGCATGGAGAATAACTGCTTGTTCTGTTAGTTATTTATGCTCACATTTCACTTCCCATTGATATGCATAAATTAGCTGTATTTGTAGAAAAATCTAAGTAAAAAAACATTTTTGCACCTGCGAGTTTAGCAGCTTCCTCTAAAGAGAAAAATAATGCTGACAACATTTTCTCTTATACTCCATGCTATTAATATTGAACACTTATTTAATGCCTCCTTTAATGTGGGGCTTGTCATCATGCTTGCAACCCATTTATTGTCCTCATTTGTGTTATGGTAGTTTCCCAAGTAATAAGCTAAGTTCAGTATATTAACTTTTGTTAAGCAAACGAGACCATATTCATGAACTATTACAATAAAAAGGATTTGCTGATATGTTTAAAATTTGTGTTTAATTGTATAGTAGTGGATTCGGCTTGCAGAGCAGCACATCATTTTAATTTTCAAGACAAACTTTACAAACAATGACTAATTGACAAGGAAAACAAGTCATTTGCTTCGATTAACATTGTTTATGATTTTGGATACTCAGCTGCCTTTTAAATATTGTTGATAATGTAAGACTTTTCATTTTGTGTCACACTTAAGTGATTTTCTGATAGTGATGTCTTATTTTTTCAACCCTGGACATCTAGGTCTGGTTCCTTCCAGTGGCAACGTGACTGGTTGTTCAGAAGATTTTCAGGGTCTCTTAAAGGCTCCCACACCTGGGGCACTCAATCTTAAGAAGCATCTCGTACAGACTTCCACCACTGGTAAACGAAATGCATTCCATACAGTGATGTTTATACCAACAAATGTACACACGTGATCTCTTCACAGTTCTTCCCCTCTATGTGTAACGAACCATGCTTACAAAGTTCTCTATTGCACGTGTTTATGTTATCTTGTGTGATGCATACACACAGAAACACGAAGGATGATCAGAACACATTTAAAGTGAGATGCATAAATATATACGACCAACTTAAGATTATACTCATCATTTTGGATTCTCATCTTTGGCAGCTGAATTAGCAATGCTTATAAACATCCTGGCATTGAATCCAGTCACCTGTCTGCTAATAACTTGGGTTGTACAATTTCATGAGTTAATGATCTTCGCCCGGCATCCTTGAGCACAATCCAATAATTACATTCAATTCAATTGTCTACTTAATTTGACTAAATTAACGTCATTCCAATTAAATACCTAATTTTGACGATCATTACTTTTCGTGGGGCAAGTGGAAAAAAAGCTGCCTTGTACTGGTGGAACCAGAGGTCACTTGAAAAGATCTGAGTTTGCTGTGTGTGTTCGACTTGCATAGTCATTTAACAAAGGGTTGTACCGCTTCCGAATTGATACTTGAGCTCGTGACATGAAGTCAACAGCACAATTGGGATGCATTGTAGGAAAGACAAGTAAAACATATTTAATGGCGTGGATTAGCAAGGGTTACTTGATAAATAAGTACAGTGTTGGAGATTCTATGTTTAATATTTAATTCTCAGAATATTTTGATCTCTTTTCTTGCATAATACATGAACACGTCATATACGCGTACAATACGGCATCACTTTACACACACAACACAGTCGTTGTATTTTTTGAGTGCATACTGTTCGACTGTTTGCAGCTGTTGGTGGTGTATGTTCACATATGTGTGGTGTCCTTATGTGTGGAACCAGGTAGTGACGGGAAGCCACGAGCCACGGTGCAGTCTATATCGGCAGCTGAGCTGATTAGGCTACAGAAGAGGGGACTGCAGGATGCTCGTCGCAAGCGCAGCGAGGACCGAGAAGCCAAGTGCGACCAATGTCACACAGCCCTTTACATTTCTAACAATATTTTGAAAATGAAATCACTTGTCAATAGTCTCATCTCATCTCATTATCTGAAACCGCTTAATCCTATATAGGGTCATGGTGAGCCGGAGCCTATCCCGGAAACACAGGGCGTAAGGCAGGAATACACCTGACGACGGGACGCCAGTCCATCGCCGGGCACTTGTCAATAGTCTTTGTGTTTAATATATGTTAACAGCACATGGCTGATGCAACATCGCTGGAAAAAAGCTCTCACCCTTGTCAATTGAAGAACTTGCCAGGACTGTCAGGTCAAGCAAAATAATGCTGCATGAACACTGAGTACAGTGAAAGTGACAGACATGCCCAGCATCAGGGCTTGAGTCCACAGTGTCTATTGCTGGCTCTCATGTGAGCTCCTAACAAAGAGACGTTCTTAGCATCTGTATCCAAGATTCCAATAGTACTTGTTAGAAGTGACACAGCCATTTATGAAGTGTAGTCAACATCCTAACAATCTGTATTGTTAATATTATCATTCTCCGTACGGGTATAGGCTTCTCCAGTGTGCAGAGAGCTCTCCAGCTTTGCACCACAAAACATATTCAGCGACTCCAACGGGCGCAGATTCAACGGAGAGACCAGTGAGACCCGAGCCATGTGCCAGCACGTCCTCGCCACCTAGCGCCTCACTGCCTACCTTGGCCTCCGTGAGGACTCCGCGCATTGGCAGCGGACTCCAAGATGGGGACGAGGTCCTCTTGTTTGACTCGCCGCCACAACTACACAAGCCCGTGTCAAACGCCGACAAGAAAAAGGTGAGGACACCCAAACTTTTCAGGGCCCTGATCATACCACATAGCTGTCAGTTCCATTGGAGAACGTCAGGTGGCGCCGCACATCGGTAATCCAGCACTTTGCGGGCATGGTTTTTGGATCGGCCAAATGTTGTGTTGTGTGATTTCACACTTGCAAGGCTATTCGGTGGTCAGCAGATATAACATACAATAATTTAGTTGCTTACATATCTCCAAGGACTCTTTGAGTGTTGGCCACCTTTATGTTTAAAAATGGTCTGTTCTCTATTCCAGACATCCATTTATGAAACTGGCGTGATATCCTCATGCAAAATCTTCTTCAAAATTGTGCCTTGGAATAATTCGAGGCTTTCCGGATGTATAAGGACGTTTAATTGATAATTAAGTGGTTGTTTCTCACCAGTTTGTGGGTGGAAACTGCAGTTCTTCCAATAATTGCAACCAGTATCAAACCGGAAAAATGGCCTCAAGCTCTGTTACGTAGAAATGGAGACATGATTTCATGTTCACAGCAGCTGCCGGATTGATTTTGTCTGGTTGAGATAAATAATGAACACGTGGCCTCGTTGTAGCTGGCTGCTGTGCAGAAGCTTCAGACCAAAGGCAAGCAGCTGGAAAAGCAAGACCCCAATGCTGTGAAGCGGAAAGTGGTCGGAGAGACGGTGCGAGCCGTCTTGCAGCGCACAGAGAACGCCGCCACCTCCCAAGGTACGAAAGAGAAACTGTTGAACAATGTTTCCCCATACGCTCCACATAATAAGATAAGCTCTTTTACTCCAGCATTTTAAGGCTTAGTTTGCTAAGCTTGGAAAATACTCTTCTTTTGTAAGAAATGTTTTAATCCAGAATAATCTTCTAGGAGACATCTCAAACGTCTTTAATATTTTAGTTGCGTATTTTTGGAGCTGTTTATAGCCTGTAGAATGTGGTTGACCCCGCTAGTTCCACTCAAATCTCCCTATCCTATGTTGTTTTTGCTCCGAAGAGGAAGCTGGGCAGGGACCGGCTTCCAAGCGAGCACGGCGAAATTCCGAGCTTTTGAACTCTCCCGAATTCCAGAAGCTGCTGACGGCACGATCCAAGCACTCCGACAGAGTCCGGCAGGTGCGTGTCAGCACCTCGCTGGAAGGGCACGACGGTGCCAGTGCTCTGCGATTGGTGCACACGGCGCCGCTGCAGGCCCAGCGTTTTGAGTTTCCAATGAAAGGCCATGGGTGTGGCTGGCTGTTGGTGTCTGATTGTTTTGGTGGCCTTGAATGAAAGTAGATGATAATATTTAGTTATTAATTGTTATTTAGCAAATGACCTTATCCAGTGCGACTTGCATCATGACACATAGATTTACAAGAAATAAATACAAAGTAAATACTACCGATTGGCCAACATTGCGAGGTGGAAAAGTGTGGTGTTGGACCTGTATGTTTGGTAAATATATTTGGTATTAAACACGTCAGCCTGCCAATTTATAGCACAGGCCATTTTGCTATAAGCTTTGTTACAATTTAATAGCAAACAATTGTTTCATCCATAGCTCTTGCATGGTTACTGTAAATAACATAGCTGTGTAGTTTTGTATAGTCCCTTTTAGAAGTCCCTTGTTAACTTTTCACCTGAATACTAGTACATCCTTTTCTTGTATTTTTGTAGTCCTGTTTGGCTTTGTTGCCACATTTTCTTGCCTTATCAGCATTTTAATTGTCGTTCTCGTTCTCATTTTAACAATCTTGTTGTGCAGTGACTGCCTCTCTGGTTGTATGTTTATCCACACCTATAGGCAGAGGATGAACTACAAGAGCAGTATTTCAACGTGCGGGAGAAGAAAGAGCAGATGGAAGAAAAAATGAAGAATTTGAAGGAACAAAAGTGCCGTGTCGTGAGCTGCAAGCAGGTGTACAATCGTAATAATAATATTTTAATTTCTAAAGTACCTATATAGAATCGTTAGATTTTCACGAGTTATTGCTTTTTTAAAATCATAATTTGCATTTAGAAAATCGCTTTCCAAAGCTGTTGTTTTGGAAGTCATGTGGAGCATTTCCTGTTCGTTCCTTCGCGAAATTTCACCGACCACTCCTTATGCTTTGTTGCATTAGTCAGTTGGGACGTTTGATGTGTCGCAGGAATCTCGCATCTGGAGTTTGCAAGCTCACTGGACACTTTCTGTTGTAATAACTAACACCATTATTATTCTGGAGGTATCTTCATACGTTCTAAAGATGCCTCCAGTGTCTGAAAAGGCCTCCCAACGTGGGAGGCGAAACATCGCGAGATAGGAAACGCTCGGCACGGTTATTCCGAAAGAGCAGCTTTGAAAAGCAATTCTCATTCATTGAGCTGTGCATCCTATATCCGTCATAGTTGCACTGTGATAACGCAGCTTAGACTACCAATTCACTGCACTTGAAAATGCATTTAATTATGGGTATCTCCATATTTGAAGCCAGTATTCACTGCCAGCTCAGTGATCCATTGCTTTGTTAGCAACCTGAAACTTCTAGCCAACTTCATTTGAATGACATGCTTTATGAGCTCTGCAAACTGTGCTTACGTTCTGCCACCCGTACCCCTGCCGCCACAGTGCAAGTACACGCACTACAAGCCGCTGGAGACGTGTACGCAGCAGATGCATGCGCTGTCGTGGCATGATGCGGTCAAGCGCTTCTTCCGTTGTGGCCAGTGCAGCCATCGCACTATTTCGCTCGACAGGCTGCCCCAGAAGCACTGCAAGTACGTGGCTGCCAGGCCGTGTGATGACTTTGGTTTTCCTCAGTGCTCTCTGATCACCGTTGCACTGGCTTGTGTCTGCGCTCACTGTTCTTGTGCTGTGTGTGTGGGTGCTGTGTGTGTGTGTCTTTACGGTTCCAGTATTTTGCGTTCCTGTTCTTTTTCCCATGAGGTTGTCTCACTGCTGTGTCTTATGGCTTATCCTGGTTTTGCATGTGCTCTAACTTGATGTTGTGTGTTTTTTCTCTCCATTGTGAATTATTCAGTGCTCTATGTGCACTCTAGATTGTTCCAGATCTCTCTTTACGTAGCATATGTGTGGGGCTCTGTAGTATCTGTGCTGGGAGTTGGGTTTAGATGAATGTATATTGGATATTTATTGATATTGCAGCAGAAAGCACCCAGTGAACTTGCAGTCTCCAGATGCAGGATTCCTATGACACAACAAACGCCCAACTGACCATTGTAACAATGCATTGGTGGTGCAGTGGTAACATCTGCACCTCACAGAAAGAAAGTCCTGCCCGACCCAGTTGGATTCCTGCCTCGGGTGCCTTTTTGTGTAGAGTTTGCATGTTCTGTGTGGGTTTCCTCCGGGTTCTCCAGCTTTATCTCACATCACTCAAAACACTCGTTTAATCGCTGATAACATTATTATTTGAAGCGGTGTCTAGCGGACTGCTGCCAACTGACCACCTGGCTTACTCTCTTCCTCTCTGCGGTTTTCTCACGCCTCCGTGTCCTTATCTTCTCCATGACCAAGCGGGGTTATTTACAACCGTTAAACATTGTGTCATTGTTTTTCCAGTCTGTGTGTGATTTACTGTGGCTACTTTAATGGCGTGTATATGCTGTAGTTTCATGCCACGTATTTTGTTCTTTTTTACTTGTATTAAATGTATTGTTCAAATATTAATACAGTGAAAATGTGCTGCTGTCATCTTGCAGAAATTGTGGCCAGTTCAAGTGGGAAAGGGATTCAATGCTGAAGGTTTGTGAATGAAAAGACACCAGATACCCACAAATTAATTGTCTATTTCATTTGACAGATTGATTAACCCTCCTAAGGGTGACACCGTGCCACCCTTTCTCTGTGAAGTTGCATGTTCTCCCCGTGTCTGCGTGGGTTTTTACCGGGTACTCCGGTTTCCTCCCACAGTCCTTACAGCCACCCAGCAATTTCTGAACCTAAAGAGTGTACATTGTATTCGTCTCTGGCAAATTAAGGTTAATAGGGATTTTGAATGGAAAGTTAAGAATGACATTTCGTGGATTGACCACATTTGTTGCATTACTATTTTGAGATTGTACTTTTCGAGTGATACAGGACAATTCTTGGTGGCAGAATACATATAGGTATACTTGGCTTAAGGGTGATGGTAGTAGTTTTTCCCGTGTGAATGATCGATTTTCACGTAATCCTTTAGTTAGAGTTGTTTTCCACAACACTTCTTGCTTGCGATGTTCTCCGCGGTCATATCCCAGACAGTGACTGATACCGTGTCTGCCACACAGGAGAGAAAGGGACCGAAGATCGGAGCTGAGACTTTGTTGCCACGGGGTGAAGAGCAGGCGAAGTTTCTCAACAGCTTGGCCTGAGTGTTTACAGGGTGATTTACAAGATGGGATGATAAAATTTGGCTTATCTCTCCAGTGTTCTCCGTGCAATTGTGGAAAGATGTACTTTGTTTGGTATAGTGGCATAGTTATCAACTAGGGAGGTGGGTGCTTCTGTACTTGGTCACATAAGTTGAAGGGGCTTAGTCACTGGGCTACAGGGTGCCCCCATTTCATTCCTTTAATCAAGGCCAAGGTTAACCATTGGTGTTTTGTGCCTAACCAAGTAAGTGCATGTCTATGACGCTCTGCCTAGAAATTCCACTGGGCTATAAAACTAGCTTTGTTTATCTGTCGTTATTCTGATGCGTCTGTGTTTTATATTAGCCAAACTTTAACCAAGCATGTAGTGTGTAAAGCTTTTGCAAAGGCATTTTGCATCGTTTTAACCTATCTGCTTTCAGCTGTGTGAGGTCCAGTGAAAACCGTTTTAAAATACCCATTGAGCATTGCATTTGGAGATAATTGCTGTACTGTTTTATATATAGAATGTGTATATGTAGTTTAGGTACCGACATTTTTAATGCTTATGTTTAATGCAGGAAATCCCTTAAACTTAATTTGTATTTTGAAATTAGGATGTGAGGGTGGCCACAGTGGTGTAGTAAGTAGCACTGTCATCTTACAGTAAGAAGGTCCCAGATTCTATTCCCGGCTCTGATATCTTTCTGTGTGGCGTTTGTGTGTTCCCTCCCCGTGCCCGCGTGGGTTTTCACCGGGTTTTCCGGTTTCCCCACACCGTCCAAAGACTGCTGCCGAGGTTGATTGGTCTACTGAGTAAATTACCCCCAGAAAAGTGTGCCCTGCAATGTACTGGCGTCATCTTGTGCCCTCTGTCGGCCAAGATAGGTTCTGCCCCTCATCCGACCCTGTACAGGATTAAGTGGATGTTGATAATGAATAAGTGAATTGGGATGTGACAAATTATAAACTCCCTGAATAACTTTCCCATTGACTTTTATATTAGTACATGTGTTTATGGATGTATTCTAGAAATGTTTGCGTGGCTACTGATTAAATCATTGCTCTTTTTAAAAATGTTTTGGTTGCCATCTTATTTTACATCTCTCACTTTGTACCTCAATTTGATTTCATAATTGCAGTGTTTTTATTGGTACTTTGTAGTGTGTGCTTTTCCTGCAATTTTTGTGGATCAAGTCACTACATATTTTGTTTGGAATGTAGCAAAGTTTGGAGTTTTTTTATTAAGTTAATGGCATTTTATTGCAAATGCACGTTTTAAGCAGGCCTGCATTGTAACTCAACATATATATTAAGTGCTGTTTACTGGTGGTGTTTGTATTTTATTAGGACATGTTTAAAATTAACCCAGTGTATGTATCATGGCATTGTTTATTATACTGTCGCTGTTAATGAAGGTATTTCTTGCAGGGCCAACATTTTCAGAAAATCATTCTGGTAAGTTAAGAATTATATTCTTACGATTGCAACTAGTCTGGGTTTAAAACCGACCCAGCCTTAAGTGAACTTGTGCGGTCACACGTTCGTGCTTGAAGATATACTTGCACCCAGACAGTGCCAGCACCACTGCCTGTACTCGCCATGCCAGTTGTAATAGGTGCTCGCCACTAGCTTTGCCCCAGCATCAGTTTAACCAGACTGACAAGGCACTCTTTGTTACGTTGAGATATTGAGCACGCAGTGTTTCATTTGTCACTGTGGTGTAGAATTTGCCAATGTTGCGTGTGGAATTTAAATGATCAAGTCTGTTAAACTCACATGTGTATGACCGCAAGAAGAACTGGTGAAATATAACAAAAACGCTCGCATTTTAACATTCAGAGTTTTATTCAAATGTTATAACTACAGTATTACACTAAAACAGGAAGCATTTCTAATCTAAAAATGACTAACATAAGCAACATGCTTACTGATATTTATTGCAAAGATTGTATGAGTAGATAAAATACAAACTAGTATTGGAAATTCTAGGTGTATATTTGTGTATCCTACCACTGGTATACAGGCATTGTGTGTTAAATTGCAAATGATATGCTCATTGGGCATTTGTATTGAAAGATCATACTTTGGTTACTTTGCACAGTTTATTTATATGAATTATCTGTTCAGACACCTCAAATGGCAGCATATCCTGCACTATGCTGCTGATGTGCATAGCATGTTGTTGGGCACTACTTCAGATTTCTGCTGGCTCTTCAGTCCTCAGTAGGGAATGTGGCGGTTTAAGCGGTATGAGGGGTAGAGTCCGTCATAGTGGTATTCTCTCCACGACTCGGTCGCCTCCCGGGTCTGCTCGTATGCCTCTGTGGAGGAAAAAACGACAAAAAAATCCTCTATCACCTTAACAGCCAAAAGGGCTCAAGTGCCATTAACGAGCATTTAAAATGGGGGGTGGGTGGCCAGCACCACGGGAACGCCTCGGACCGCTTCAGAAAAGTCACCAGTGTTGGCCATGAACAGGAATTGAACTGGAGTGGCCATTTTTTTTTATCCCAGCGAGCTAACCGCTGAGCTACCACTCCCGCATTGTGGAGGACAAACAGTCTTGATCACACGCAACTGAGCAAGGAACTGACATTGATTTCCACGGAAGTAAACTTAAACCAAGATGTGGATTATAGCAGTAATACTTTTCTCATGATGATGCCTCATGCCAAATGCTAAGTTGCATGCTGACAAAATCAATTCTGTATTGGCGGCAATTGACTGCACAGTTTGGTTTTGCACTTGGCTTATCCCTGCTCCAACAGGTATTTTCATACTGGATTGCATCATCTTCGTTGTTGCTGACATCGTTCTCTCTGCAGCTCTGTGCAATGCTTTGTGACCCTCGGGTGAAGTACAATTATTAATATCTTTGCAACATAGCAAAATCAACCAAAGGAGAGGATGCACAAACGAGTTCAGTTCAATATTGTGGCATCGCAAGACCACGTGGGATTGCCATTGGGAAGGCTTTGTCTAATTAGGTTATTGTATCAACTGATAGTGACATTTCAAAGTCTAAGTAAGTCTAATCAGGTCATAGTACTAGGATAAGTTGAAATAACATTTAATAATCCTGTCCAATAGACTGCAATATTTATGCAGTTTTGATATAGCAATGTTTTCTGAATTTGAAATGGTATACAATTGATATTTGACAAAGATGTAGATGTTGAATCAATGTCTGGGGGTGGTGACTGGTTGCTTACCAGATCGTTCTTCCTCCGCAAAGTTCTCCCGTGCTTTGATCTGCTCCTCGCGGTATTCCGTACGGCGCTTGTCTGCCAAGAGGCTCTGTGTCTGTTCCACTGTCCCACACGCGTGCGCATCGTTAATGTGACATCGAATCAACCAGTCGTGAACTCAGAAACTCCGCCGATACAAACCGAGGAGCGATATTGCAGGCGGATGCCGGAGTAAAGGTTATGATGGGGGCCCGGGGATCGTGCGCTGACTCACTGATGACTTCACGGGGCAGCTTGACCGAGCGGCGGGGACGGAGGAAGGTGGCTGCTGCCTCCTCTGGCACAAACACTGATCTCTGATCTGCATGCAAACAATAATACAATTTGTAACGCGCGCAAATCCCACGCCTGGTCATCGACGAGACATGCGGAGGCGCGAGAAAACCGCAGAGAGGGGGAGGAGGGGAGTCAGCCAGGTGATCAGCTGGTGCCAGCTCGCCAGACACTTTGCTATATGATAATTGCATTTATAGAGCGATTTTCACCCGAGGGTTACAAAGCGCTGCACAGATCTTAACACGTATGGGCCTCCTAGTTTCGGGCATCCTCTTATCAATTCGGTCACTTTACAAACGAAAGAATTGCCCTCAAATGATGGAGATAAAACCAATCCAGCCCAAAGAGTAGCACCAAGCTTACGGCAAAAACAAGCGTTGCTTCCCACTAAATATCACCAGAAATCAAAAGCTCACGTTCAGTCTGCAGCAAGTTGTATGGCAATTAAATACATGACCTAAAATATAGTAATGCTGCTTGTACTCAACCGAAAATGTGTGAACGTAGCTATCAACAGTCTGCTTGTTTAACTTTGTTAAGTCAATGATTCACCACCCCTGCTGGTATGTTGACATTCTATATAAACAGTTGCTGATGTCAGTCCGTCCGTTCAGGTGACGCAATTTTGAACAGTTCATTTCCAGTATTAGTACCCGTTTAATGCTACACAGGGTCGCGAGATGCCCACGTTCAAGTGAGAGCTTAACAAAGTACGAATGTTATCTTGTGCAAAGGACACCTAGCTATTAATGGCAGTTGTAGCTGCCAATGTACATGTTTGGCTTTGAGAATGACACATAATTACTTGCTTTGTGGTTGGTGTCATGGTTTTGTCATACCCAATTGACCGTAAACGGTAACACGCACAAATCAGTGCGTGCATTTGCTGCCTACGGGGTATGCTCGGGTTAAACCTGTTCTCTTCCAATGCCATTTTTAAAGCTGGTTCCTGTGATGGCGTTTAATTTTTGATCACGATTGTCGCGTGTCATCACGGAGTGAAGCGTTACTGGAACGATACACCATGCGATTTGCTATGTCGTGTTTCAATGGAAGAGATGCGTGTGTGTGGATATCCATTTTTGACTGCGAAAAAAGAAGATTTTCGATGCGTCTTCATATCCGGAGAATCTCCTAACCCAGAGAATGTCATTCACCGAGCTGCTGCCGCAGTTGTGAGGTTTTTACGGAAGAGTTTGTTACGCATGTTGGTGGTGCTGCATGCAACCGTTACCTTGGATTTTCGACATCAATGTGGCTGTCCTGCCCTCCTGGATGCCTGTTAAGCATAAAAAGTGGTAACCATGTCAGGCAGTGTCGGGTTAACGCTACAATAAACATCGGATTCACTCAACGAGGAAATGGTAAACATACACGTCAACAAACACTTGCACTATCGCATGAGATATTGATTTTAGTCATTATCCATCCACTGTTGGATGACTGGTTCCATATAGGGTCACGAGGGTGTCTATACTTAATGCTGGTGAGCAGTGAACGCTACGAAGTAATTAATTGAAATGATTTCTTAATGCACAAATACTAAACTTTAATCTTACGGCTATTAAAATAATCACTTCTGGATATTTACATTACCAAATTCGTTGATTTCTAAGCCACTTCGAAATACACACGAACCGTATTGTATAGTAAAATAATTTAGTAAATATGTATGATTGTAAACGTCTAAATTTAATTACAATTATATCGAAACATGAAAATGTTGCAAGTCGGGAGTACAGAAATATGCGTATACAGAAAATGAGTTTACATTTACAATTGTATTATTGGTCTCCATAAGCAAATGTCCATGATATATGGAAACTTAATGACTTGAACCAAGCTCATTGCAACCATAACCCCACTTGTCGATTCCTTAGCAATTCCGTCAATAATAGCTCAATGCAGACCTGTCGGCATGCGTCAGTCACTTTGTAACGCTCGGGTGAAAAGCGCTCGATTAATGCAATTATTATTATTACTCCAATAGGTTGACCGATAAACGCACACCGTGGTGTTTCAACTGCGGGGCTGAGTGGTGCTGAGAGGGAACGACTTACAGAAGAGCGCCAGGACGAGCAGAGAGAGCGCTGTGCGAGTCATTGCTCCTGCTGGACCCTCCACACGAGCCGAATGCGCACTCGTCTGAGACGCTCGCCTCTCAACGTCCGTGTGTGCGTGTCTGTGTGTCTGGCATGCAGATTATCACTCGAACGGCCGTGACTATTGACCAAGCAGGAGGACGCTATATTAAGCCACGATCCCAGTCGTTGCGCATATAAGTTGTGCTCAAGTGTCTGGAAAATCCGTTCCATACAAGTAGCTCTCACGTGTTAACCTTTTATGAAGACATTTGAAAGATTTATACATGTGACAGAGACAAATGATCGGTTTTCATAATTTCATCACGTTGCAGGGTGGTGTAGCCAACTTCTGTAAGGAATTATCACCACACACTGCAGTATTAGAGCCTTCTGGCTCACTGCTCCCAGACTCCGGAATGCCCTTCTATTGGAAATTCAGTCAGCTTAGTCCCTGGGCATTTTCAAATCCTGTCTCAAGACTCACTTGTTCGGTAAGGCATTGAAATCCTCTGACGAGAACTGTTGATGCTGCTCACTGTTGTGTGCTTGGATGATGGCTCGCTGTTGACCACTGCCTGCACTGATAGCCATTATTTTACTTTTAATTGGTCTACTATAATGTGGACATGCTGTTCTCGCCATAGCTCAGATGTGTAGAAAAATGGTTATGCCATTCAGATGTTGTTGACATGCCATTCTCTCCACAACTGTGTACAGCAATGTGACCCTCGGGTGTAAAGTGCTCTAGAAGTGCAACTATTGTTATTATGGGTCATCACAAATGCAATCAATTGTCTTCCAATGTCATAACTCATCCCACGTAAAAACATTTTTTTACAGAATTGTGAAAATGTGTTTCTTTGACATGGAATACCTGGTCAAAAGAATTGCAGTAACACATTTCAATAACAGATCTTCTCTACTCAAGTCACGAAAATGACTACAAAATACAGCAACAAATTTCAATACTTTATTCAAAATAATTGCACTCATTTATAACCAACGAGTTCTGTTAGGACTCAACTCTACATTATTTTTACAATTTAGCAGTATATGCTTCATATGCAGAAAAGTATTTCTGATTAAAGTGCCAGGTTCAACCCCACATTGTTGAAAGGAAACATGATCCTGAAGTGCTTGAATATTCCCCCATAACTGTTCACAGGAGCAGACCACAGGATGTACGCTAAATCAAACTCGTTAATTATTTAAAAACATCAGAAATTAGGCGCATCAAATGGCAAACAATCATAACACTCTCTTGCTAAGCTAGAATGGTATATTTTTTAAAAATTTTTGTTAGCTTAAACATGTAATGCTAAGGAACGCTCTTGCAACAATAGCCATTCCAGACCAGAATATAGCTTATTCCTCATCTCATTGTCAGAAACCGCTTAGTCCTGTACAGGGTCGTGGTGAGCCAGAGCCTATCCCGGCAGACACAGGGCGCAAGGCAGAAATACACCCACGACGGGACGCCAGTCCCATCACCAGGCACTGAGGGCAATTTAGTCTGCAAGCCAATTAACCTATGCAGCAGCATGTTTTTTGGACTATGTGGGTATATCCCTGCCTTGCACCCTGTGTTTGCCGCGATAGGTTCTGGCTCACCGCGACCCTGTACAAGACTAAGCAGTTTCTGACGAGATGAGACTAGTGATTGGGTATCAAGGGTTCTAAGGGAATACTCATTGGTGTGAGATTGCGCAGGCAGGTGGCAGTGTCCGCTTGAGTCACAGCTGCAGTCTCTCTCCCTTCACGAGCCGTCCCTTGAAACGCCACACGTCCTGTGTGCAGTCACACGTGGGTATTGTCAGTCTCAATGCCTCAAGTACATGCACAACAGGGGAATAGGTAGTGAATACGTGCTAAATAGCTGTGAAATGCACGCAAGCTCCCATGTGTAATTATTATCGTGGTCTGTGGATAATGCACTTTTTATGATCATATTGACTACGATTAAATGCCTGACAACCCACAACACAAGCATTTGAATCGAAATCTGGCTTCCCCCTAGATCAACATAGTGTAAACAGAGGTTCAGTGCAGGATGCCAACATCACT
>JAZEWT010000024.1:1517940-1531636 GCA_036362905.1 Mordacia mordax | reverse complement strand
GTGTAGAAAAATGTGTGACTGATCACATTACGGTTGAGTATTGAGATTCGAACAGCCTTGTGCCATTGTATTCGTCTATAAAAGATGAGCCATTATTTGTTCGTGTCCTGGAAAATGATTTTCGATCGTCGTGTGCGTTTACCTTGTAAGGATTGTCCGATTATACTTTACTATTTATATTAGTCATTATTTTATTTGGTTATTTACAATGATTTTGAACATTTGCTTTGCGGTTTCCTGCAAAAAGCTGGAAAAGTATATGAAAAACATAAATCGTAGACAACATATCGTTATAGAAATATATATTTTAGGATTTGTGCATGAACCATGTGTCGTAAGTATAACGGGTTGAACACAAAGATTGGAAACTTTCTGTGGATACGTGCATATCTTGATCATGCAATATTATAATAATATTACATTTATAACGCGCACATATTCATTCACTGTCGAAGGTATTAATTCGATAGGGAGCGACTCAGGCGCAAGGAAAGCACAGAGAGGAGGAGGAGACAGCCAGGCGGTTTGCCGGCGCCACATTGCCACCCACTGCTTCCTATATATTAGGATGTCATCGGTCAATTAATTAATGAGTATTTTTTTAAGCTGTGGGAGGAAATCGGAGAGCCCGGAGGAAACCCACACAAAACAGGGGAAGAATACACAAATTCCACACACAAAGGTGCCCAAGGCGGGGATCGAATTTCAAAGGGGAACTTAATGGGTGAGCATCGGCAAATGTATCCCTCTGAAGGGTTGCGGTGACTGGAGGTTAGAAAATGGCTTGTTGAGTCAATGCAGGGAATTCCATAGAAAGCATGTACATATTTCAATATGTGTAATGTATGTGTGGCACATTGTGTGGATAAAGATATTATGGCTTGCAAGTAAACCATGTGATCAGTGGTTTTAGTCTAGCGCGAGGTTTTCACATATATATCACCGTGCAAGTGGCCGATATTATTATTTTTAACCTTCTATGTTTACGTGTGTGGTGCACGGCTTACAATAGAGTTGTTAAACATAATTCACATTAATTCATTATCAGTACCCGTTTAATCCTGTACAGGGTCGCGGAGGGGGTAGAACCTATCCCGGCCGACAGAGGGCGCAAGACGGGGGAATACCCAGGATGTGACGCCACTACATCGCAGAGCAAACTTTTTTTTTGGGGGGGGTATTTACTCAGCAGGCAAATTAACCTAGGCAGCAGCGTGTCTTTGGACGGTGGGAGGAAACCGGGATACCCGGCAGAAACCCACGCGGACACGGGGAGAGAGAGCGAACATGCAAACTCCATACAGAAAGGCACCCGAGCCGGGAATCGAACCCAGGATCCTTCTTGCAGTGAGGTGACAGCGCTACCCACTGCGTCGCCACGCCACCGCGCCACCCTCATGTAGCGCATTCCATTCTTAATTATTCCAAATATTTACTGTGCAGTAACTTGACTGATGCAGAGCCTTCACAGCACTGGGGGGATTTAACGCACAAAACCAATGATGAACAATCACTATTATGTTTTGTAAATATGCTACTGTGCAGTACTTACTGTTAACATGTATGGCATTGTCAACTCGGAGCCACGAGGGGCACATAATGATCTGTCATTAACACTGTCACAGTTTCTAAGGTTAACTCTCACTCATATCCACACATTGTCATGCACACGCATGACACACGTGACAATGGTAGGACTTTGTATTTTCTTCTAAACATTTCCATACAATTTGCGATTATCTAAAGATTCGAACAAAATACTGTTAGTGTCAATGGGTGCTCACCTAGTTCAACAATCAAGGCTCTCTCTTGTGCCGCAGTGGCTCAACATAACAACGTAAGAAGTTAAAAGTTGTCAATGTACTATAGAATGCAATGTGTGAGTTGATTTGTGAGTCGTGAGGAGGAGCGTCGCGGTGGTTACGATGCTGTGCTAGAAATCTGACTGTGTTTGATTCCTGAAAATAGCTACCGTCAGGGGCAAGTGATGCCAGATCTGTCATGGGTCTCCCTTGGGCTAACTTAGTCTTAATGGAATATCTATTGTTAAGTGTCAACATTACTTCTGCAAAGACACATGTGGTTGTGGACAGCGCTCCTCACTCAACCCCCCTCCACGTGCGACATCTGCCCTAATATATTCTCGCTCAGCGCCACAGCGATTGAGTGCACAGGCATTACAACTGTGCTGGCCCATGGACCGGAGGTGCCCAGGGCCCCGTTTCATGCCGTACACCCTGGACCACGCCAACAGCGCTAATCCTCTGCGCCAGACGCAGTCCCTCCCGTGCGGTTGATGTCTGCGTTCTTGCCCGCGCGCAGCTCCTCGATGGACCTGGTGACCGGCACCAAGGTGGCCGTGAAGAAACTCTATCGGCCTTTCCAGTCACGCGTGTTCGCCAAGCGAGCGTACCGCGAGCTGCGGCTGCTCAAGCACATGAAGCACGAGAACGTGAGTGTCTGCGGTGTGGGTCCTCGCGGTTGATTTGGATAATAATAATAATAATTGCATTTTCATACCGCTTTTCACCCGAGGGTCACAAAGCGATGCACAGATCTGCGGAGAGAATAACGGGGGGTTTTTTGAGGTTTTTAAAAAAAAAATCCGAGCTGTGGAAAGAACGGCATGTCAAGCAACATCAGGACTTTTGAACAGAAAGTTAAATAGTAGCAACAAATTATAGGACATAAAAGAAGCGATTAAAAAAAAAACAATTCTGCAACAACTAAGGAAGGAATAAATGTTCCTGAGCAGGCGCTGGTCGGAGAGAGCCATCATGCCAGCGCAACAACCCTGAGCCACATCAATAGTCCTAGTCGGAGGACTTGAAAGCCTTACGAAACAAATGAGTCTTGAGACAAGAATAGCGTTGTTCGTCAGTGAAGGTGTTATCCGTGGGTGTAAGTGTTCGTGGGTAGAGGTGTTGTTTGTGGTTAAGGTGTTGTTCGTGAGTGAAGGTGTTATCCGTGGGTGTAAGTGTTCGTGGGTAGAGGTGTTGTTTGTGGTTAAGGTGTTGTTCGTCAGTGAAGGTGTTATCCGTGGCTGTAAGTGTTCGTGGGTAGAGGTGGTGTTTGTGGTTAAGGTGTTGTTCGTGAGTGAAGGTGTTATCCGTGGGTGTAAGTGTTCGTGGGTAGAGGTGTTGTTTGTGGGTGTAGGCTTTGTTTGTGGAATCACTCGAGCAAATATGCAGCCCCTGGCAGAGATGTGCGGTTTCTAACTTACATGCATTTTAAAATCGTGATTTCATTACATTTTGTAATTTGTAAATCGCAATTGGTTGGATATATTATACACCTCCAAAGTAATTAATAAAGTGACACGTCGTCTATTATATATCATTCCTGCCAAAGCGGTGTTATTTAAACAAATAATATCTTTTGATAATTATATTTCTGCACCACTACCAACACATCATCAAATCATCTGTTTCACAAAGTGATTGGTCATTTGTGCAGATATTTCATGAGTCCCAGTTAATGAGTAATCTACGTTATATTGCTATGGTAATTTGAAATGACTATAGTATTTGCTTACCAAAGCTGTCCTTTCGGGACAGCTGAAAGAACAGCTTTGGTAAGCATCATGCATCGAGGCGTGAGAGCTTTATAACAGTGCGATAGCATTTAGCTATATTTGCACAAACGGGCGAAAACCATTCAGCTTTGCCCAGTGGGGAATGACAACTGCTTGATTTTTTGCGGCTCAAACTCGGGGGCCCAAGGCCATGCCAGGTGGCCGCTATATTTT
Organism: Mordacia mordax; assembly: GCA_036362905.1. Classification (NCBI taxonomy): domain Eukaryota; kingdom Metazoa; phylum Chordata; class Hyperoartia; order Petromyzontiformes; family Petromyzontidae; genus Mordacia; species Mordacia mordax. The sequence continues at coordinate 1,527,888 of JAZEWT010000024.1, read as the reverse complement.
GTGCAAGACTCCTGGACCAAGTGCCACAGTGTGATGGGCAGGGGGCTTGGTTCGAAGGATGAAATGGGTCTTCGTTCTCACCGCCGATACAGCCGAGCGCCCAGTTCCCTCCCATCCCATTGGCACGAGCTGCGCATTCAAAAGCTTCACCACTGATGGGAATACAAAGCCATTTCGCAGATTTAAGTGTAGCTCCGGGAGGTGGCATGGGTAATTGAGGGAAGACGTGATGACTCTGTTTCAGCCGTAGAGGGATAAAGGTTTCCTCTCTTTTTTATTCCTGAGAAATGAACGGGAAAGAGCGGTCTATATTGGCAGGACAAAAATGCCTACTTAGATTTGTCTCTCCCGAGGCACGAGTCTGATTACTGTGTTGTAATAATTGTAACGCAGAGAGTAATTTACAGCCCTTTTCGAAGCAATCATCAGCCCTTTGTCAATCAACTGTTGTTTGAAGGACCCGTGAAGTCCTTCAGTCGTGGGGGTTGTCGAGGTCAGACTTTACCACGCTGGTCAGTCTTAGTTGGTGCAGAGGAAGTCCACCGACACTGTTCACATAGCACTCGCCACTGATGTTCGTCGCGCTCGGACAGTCGTGGTATTGTCACGATCAGGCCACAGCGCTTTGTGACCCTCGGGTGAAAGGCGCTCTACAAATTATTATATTAATAATCGCCATGGAATTGTTCATAAATGTCAAAGTGACGTTTCTATTGTGCACGTTCTCATGGATAATGACATGGGAGGATGTCATGTGTTGGTCCATTATGAGCATTGTTCCGCCGTGCCTCCTGATATCACGTGCCCCTGCGCTCGAGATCTAACACGGGAACTTTATCTCTGTGTCTGTTGTTACAGGTGATAGGTCTGCTGGATGTGTTTACTCCAAATGAAACACTGGAGCAGTTTCAGGACGTGTGAGTTGAGAGCACGCACTAATTGTACAATACAGCATCTCGTCATGTACATATTTAATGACGTGTGAACAAGTTCTACGCATACATATTTCAGATTAATAGTATACACGTTGCAGTATTCAGTGCACCAAGTCATAATTTCAGTTCACGTTTTTAACCCAAGAGAGGTACATAGCAGTTTCAAACACTTAATTCTTAGTCGTTACCCGCTGGTGTCCATTGACTTGAATCTGGGTTCATGTTAGGGAACATCCTAGGTATAAGCAGCGCAAGCATGATGAGGAGGCAGCTGCCTGCCAGCAGGCTGTGCGAATCAGTAGGCCCATCAGTCACCCTCACCGTTTTATAAACCGCCTTCTCTCCAGCCCAGATGCGACGACTGCCCCCACAATTGCGTTTCACTTTGTCTGCCGCTGTCACAGTATTTGTCCACATTGTTTAAACTTTCGACATTGATGCTGTCGCCATGCACCTCGCCCTCTGGGCGTCTGTGCTCAGCAACCATAAATATATACATAAATAATAAACACTCCTCGTGTAACTTCGGATATGTGATATCAGGGACACTATTGCAGGTTCACCTGTGCAAATTACTTCTATTATACGCACTGCTAGCCACAGTAAAAAACATCTATAATATAAATAATTTGCCTTACAATCCAGGTCATTCCTGTTACCCACAAGCAAATGCAGGTAACAGCATGAAGCTAGCACTTCTGTGTGGCCTTTATATGGTAACTCATTCAAAGATAAATGCGGAAAATGGGAAGAGTTTTTCAGCAGATCAGGGTTACTCATTCCTACTATCCGTAGATACAAATGATTAGTAGTAAGAATGAAAAAGTGGGTCATTTAAAATTTCGTGCATAAACGGGGCACGCAATACATTTCACTGCTGCATTAACACTACCGCTGAATTCCACTCTCAAGCATGCAAGCATGCGCTCCCTCCTCTTTAAAGTCTGTGCGATAATCCTATGTAAAGTATAGGTCAGCGGAGCCTGGGCAGTTGAAAAGACTTGTGTTTGCCTGTAAATCGCATTTGCTGTCTGTCAGCCTCGTGGTTGGACAGTGGGAGCAGTGTGTGCGTGTAGGGAGTGGGGGTAGAGTGGGAGAAGGCGACTCCGTTTAAAGCAAGTCCCGTGGGTACCGGCAAATCCGGAGCAGAGGCAGTGGCACAGCAATAATGCTCATTCCTCATACCAAGAATGGCCTTGGCTCGATTCTTGGCTCAGGTGTCATTCTGCGTGCAATTCGTGCGTTCTGTCTGTGACCACGTGGGTTTTCGCTGGGTACTTTCGCTTCCTCTGCACTCACCATCTGGCCAAGAGCATCTGAAAATGATCATAATAATTGCACTTCTAGAGCGCTTTTCACCCGAGGGTCACAACGCCCTGCACAGATAGCAAACAAAAATGCAATTGAGGAATCAGAGATGTGAAGAGGTGCGCGGTGGAGTGTTTTGGAAAGCTCCACTTGATAATAATAATTGCACTGTAGGAGATGTCGTATCTGGTAACTGTTGGTGCTAGCGTCCCACGCTACCGATTCCCCCCTTCACTGCCGCTGCAGTTCCTTTAGAAGTGAACGAACACCGTGCGTTCTAACTGGTAATTGTGGCTTACGTTCATTATTTATTGTTACCCACGTCCCTACGCGTGGCACGGTGGCCCAGTGGTTAGCGCTGTCGCCTCCTCACAGCAAGAAGGTCCCGGGTTCGAATCTCTCGGCTCGGGTGCCTTTCTGTGTGGAGTTTGCATGTTCTCTCCCCGTGTCCGCGTGGGTTTTCGCCGGGCACTCCGGTTTCCTGCCACAGTCCAAAAAACACGCTGCTGCATAGGTTAATTGGCTCGCAGAATAAATTGCCCGCAGTGCCCGGTGATGGACTGGCTTTCCATCGTGGGTGTATCGCTGCCTTGCGCCCTGTGTCTGCCGGGATAGGCTGTGGCTCACCGCGACCCTGTACAGGACTAAGCGGTTTCTGACAATGAGTTCAATTGTCACTCAACTGCTGGGTGAGGGCATTCCAATGCTGGGCCACGGTGGCTGCTTCGCCAGACTTTACAATGCTGATGAGTACAGGTTGGCGAAGGTGGGGGAGCATAGAAATTAGAGCATAGTGCAGTGCAATGGAATTTTGTTCCCTGTCCCCCGCTCACAATGCAGTGCCGTAATCCTGCAAATATCTGTCTTAAGTAGAGTGGTTACCTGTCCAGGTGTTGTTATCCCAGTTGATAACCGCTTAACTTCTGACTATCAGGCACATTGCAGGTAATTTGAGCATAGGCACCATCTTCATCATACTTTTTAAGTAAACATTTTCTGCCAATTTGATCTCAATTGTGGCATCAGTGTGGCGTCATGAGAGACGTGATCCATTCAGTGTGCGATCTCCACAGCTACCTGGTCATGCCCTTCATGGGAACAGACCTGAGCAAGATCATGAAGCATGACAAGCAGTCCGACGACAGGATTCAGTACCTGATCTACCAGATTCTCAAGGGACTTAAGGTGAGAGAGTGTAGAGCAAAGTTCCTCCCTGATCTTACAGCCGCATTGAGAACCAGCAGTCGATTCGTCATAGCCAACCTAATTCGTCAGAATTATCTGAGTATTGTGTGAATACAGTCACTGAGATCGCTCCATGTGCCTTTCTGCGTGGAGTTTGCGTGTCCTCTCTCCCCACGTCCGCGTGAGTTTACGCCGGGTACCCCGCTCTCATCACACGGTCCAAAGACCCGCTGCTGCCTAGGTTAATTGGCTGAACTGAACATGTGCCAAGCGGCTGGCAGTGTCCGCAGCGCTGACTGGGGATGCCGCTGTGGTGTCAGGGTTCGCACACCGGACTTGTAGTCCGGGTGCCGCCAGTCCAGTCTCTTCTGGCATGGCAGTTGACAGTATGTGGTGCAAGTCTCTTCAGTCTTCACACATCTGTGCGTCCAGCAGTAGAGACAGGTTCACCACAGTGAGTCGATCGACCAGGATCGTGTGATGGAGTCGAATACGGGTGCTCTCACCGCAGGGCTGCCCCGGGCAAAGCAGTGCACTGGGGCCCCTACCGAGTATCTATTTATTAATTGACAGCAAGTCACAAACATACGTAGATTAGCATGGAGCCCCCCTATGCTCGTGGGGCCCCCGGGCAACTGCCCAGCGTGTCCGTGCGTTAAGACGGCACTGCTTCTCACCTCTTCTCCAGACATCCAGAAGCGCTCTGCAGAGCTCACTGCAGTGACATCATGAAGCGATTTTCAGGACTCCACCGTTATCTTTACTCTGTGTGTCACGAGTGTAATAAATGTCACGTGTTGAGGCTGGGCACCACTTGGTGGGAAGTGGATCACAATAAAAGTTATCATTGTGCCTCTGGCTGAGGAATGCTGGCGGAGATGGGCGCCATCCAAACCGCGAAAGGTCATGAAAACACTTGTGAACTTTTAAAAGAGCAAAAGCTCGGAATGTGGCTGCCAAGTTCACACTTGGCAGTCACATTCCGGCCACTTCGCCACCTGTCTCCGCAAACATTAGAGTTGCTTCTGGGCAGTTGGAATGGCGTTGCTTGGTTGAGATTCGTACAAACACTCTTGCCTGTCGAGCTGCCACCATGAACAATAGCAAAAGCAAGCCATCGCCCGGCCCTGCAAGGGGGTTCAAGTGTTAGCTTTCTCCCTGAGCCACAAGAAGTCGAATTGAAACTCAAATGTCAATAGAATACCCCGTCACCTAGAGCTCCCGTTGCCAGGCAACCGGGCAGCCGTTGTGAGCGCTTGCTAATATCTCATGCCCACACACAAACACAGCCCAGGCGTAGCAATTGGCTGGCTCCCGTTATTTGCTCGGTGTGGAAAGGAATGTTTGCACTACATTAGGTTCTCTCCAGGCGTGTTAATTGGGATTGCAGCTATTCCAAACCTGCGAATTTCACAGTTCGTCCGTCATTCATTAGATATTAATTAAACTTCTGTAACTAGGGTTCGGTTGGTGATAATTAGTAACTGCTACTTTTAGCACAAATGGCATTGCTGGTGTTACAAGTGTCTCGAGTGATTTTCTTTGGTTATAATTGACAGGAATGGGTATTCCTGAGAGTCACAAGTGCTAGGCTTCTCGCGTTTACTTTCCTCTACTGATACTAAGCATGCCTACATGCTTCCACAGTTCTCAGGTCATCTGAGTTGAAACCGCATAAAGACAAAGAAATAAAGACATGTTCAGTAGCTTCACGCTGTATTTCCAAAAGGAATTGTCTGTACCACGTGTCAATTATATCTGCCCAAAAGGCCAATGACACAGATGTCCAATATGGACCTGACTTTTGTCATTTATGCTTGAATGTGCGATGCATAATGATGCTCCATAATCCATGTAAAGTGCTTACATCTCCGTGCTAGGTGGTGTCAAACCTTTACCAAGCAGCACTCATCCATTGAATGAATTCGTCTTACAATGTGGAATGAACCAGGTCATGGATCCCATTATTAATTTATCGCCAGCTTTTACGAGGAACACCCAGGTTAAAACTGTTTCTATTAACGCCGGTCACCATGGGACCTTTAATTTGGCCAAGGTACGCGGGACCTTTTGATTTTTAATCCGGAATTCTTTTCAACGCTTTCAAACGAAGGTAGACCGTGTTGGCACATTAGCGCCATTCGTCCGTCTGTGCTTCTGTCTGTAGGGAGGAGGATTCGGATCACTAAGCACGGTCGAATGCGATCCGGACTTTGGTGAACACGAGGTTCATTGTCTCATTGTTAGCAACCGCTTAGTCCTGTACAGGGTCGCGGTGAGCCAGAGCCTATCCCGGCAGACACAGGGCGCAAGGTAGGGATATACCCACGATAGGACGCCAAGTCATCACCGGGCACTGCGGGCAATTTAGTCTGCAAGCCAATTAACCTATGCAGCAGCATGTTTTTTTTGGACTGTGGGAGGAAATCGGAGTGCCCGGCGAAAACCCACGCGGACACGGGGAAAACATGCAAACTCCACACAGAAAGGCACCCGAGCCGAGATTCGAACCCGGGACCTTCTCACTGAGGCGACAGCGCTACCCACTGGGCCAACGTGCCATCCATGTTGCCTAGGTTAATTACCCTGCCGGGTAAATAACCCGGCCTTGTGCCCTGTGTCTGCCGCGATAGGCTCGGGTTCCTCCCCCTCCCCCCCCCCACTCCAGCGACCCTGTACAGGATTAAGCGGTTACCGATGCTGAACTGAACTCTGGTGAACAGCAGGCGCTGCTGTGTCCAACGAACCCAGCAGAAAGCTGCCCTCATCGGCAGAGCCCATTGTCTCATCGCAGCCTTGTTTCAAACGAGTCCGCTCTCCGTTTCCCATCTCCCCATTCAAATGTCAACGTCGGATGTGTCATCTGCTTTAGTTTTTTCCGAACACGTTGACTTGCTGACTTGTTAACTGAGTCACGTAGCGATTGACCCAGCATGCACTTAGAGATGTGTCCATTGCACGTTTGTGTTCGCAGCAAGTGTTGTGACTCGTGTGTGTTCTGATCAGGCTGTGGACGAATCGGACCGAATGTGTGTCGCTAAGACCCCCATGCGGCCACACGCATGAGATTGTCTCGTGAACAAGCGTTTAAACAACGCCCGCTTTATAAATGTTGGCACTTACCGGTAACTTAAACAAAAAACACAATTGTTACAACCAAATGTGTGAATGCATGTAGTAGAGTATCACTAAGTTGCTTGTGAGAATGGTTACGAACGAATGTATACATTTCATTGTTTACTTTGGGTGGCGCGGTGGTTGCACGATGGGTTGCCCTGCTGCCTAACAGCGAGGCACCCGCGTTTGAGTCCCAGATCGAGTGCCTCGTTGTGTGGCGTTCGAGTGTCCTCTCGGTTTTCGCTGGGCACTGCGATTCCCCTCCCTGCTGTCCAGGTTAATTGGTCCGCTGAGTAACTGAATACTTCACCTACACGTGCGCTGAATCATCCTAATTGCTGCGTTGTTCAACGCTTTCACGGTGCGTTAACATTTGAGCTCAATTCGTGGCCTCACGCAATCAATCAATCGCGAGCCAAAGGTGTTTGTCTTCACAAGCGCGGCCAAACTGCAGCAAAGGCTCATCTGCCCACATGCAATCGGGGAGTTCGCTGTGAATTTTATAAGACTGCGGCTTGCGTTTGTGCCGTGTAACGTAGTAATGTCTGCGTTTGCGAATGCTTCACGCAATTAATAATGAGCGCCCACAAATGGCTCACAAATATAGCCAGTTGCTATTTCCAAGGCATAACTATTGAATGTATAGATTCAAACAATCATTTGTGAATTAATATATATGTTAATTAATACCATATATTAAAATCTACGCTGACGGTAATTGTCGATACATTAGATATGTTGCATAATTTTACTTTTTTTCTGTGATTTTACATACAGTATATACACTCTGCTGGGATCATCCATCGGGTAAGTAGCTCATATACGTGTCCATTGTTTTCTTGAAATACATTCGTGTCGAACTCTTACCGTATCCCAATCGCTGCTTCATCCACAGCAAGCTCATGATGGCTGTTGCACATAAGACGAGGTTGGCGAATCTGCATTGATCGTCAAAGTGATTTATTTGCTTAAATGAGCCCCGAGCCAGTGGTGACATATATCTCACGGATTCATTCCTCCAAGTGGTACCTATTTTATCTACCCGAGGGAAAATGATGGGTCTGATCAACCACAAAATCAAAATGACGAGTTTAAATTGGAAATTTTTCTGATCTCGAGCCACTCTACCGCTGAGCCATCTGGCCGCATATCTCAGGGGAACACAGCTTATAGACATCAACAGTCAATAAACCTTATGACTCAATGAATTGCAATATAGAACTATAGCCTTGCAATTACACTTTTGGTTTATGCAGCATCTAAAGCAATGTTTCCCAACATGGATTATTAACAAAACTAAACAATTGATGCAATATGAATGAACCTTTTGTAAGTGATGAATGTAAATTACAATTGTGTTTTATACGGGCGGGACAGCTGAATGTGTTTGAAAGTGTGTGTTTACAATGTTTTCAAGGATTATAAGGGCAATAACCACAAGACCTACACATAAAACAAAGACAATCTGAATGATCAATTTCTAGTCCTATACAAATGTTGGCAATAACGTTTAATCTTTTCTGTTTTTCAATTAAAGTTTAAAACATATTTTTAGGTTTTTCAAAAGTGTTGAAACTAAATCTAGCATTTTCAAACGGAAACACAGGGCGTAAGGCAGGAATACACCCGACGACGGGACGCCAGTCCATCGCCGGGCATTGCGGGACAATTTTAGTCTGCGAGCCAATCAACCTATCCAGGAGCATGCTTTTTGACTGTGGGAGGAAACCGGAGTACCTGGCGAAAACCCACGCGGACACGGGGAGAGCATGCAAACTCCACACAGAAAGGCACCCGAGCCGAGAGATTCGAACCCGGGACCTTCTTGCTGTGAGGCATCAGCGCTATCCACTGGGCCACCGTTCCGCCCCTGAAATTTTTTTTAAAAACTTTTAAACAAGGCTGATAGTTTGTGTCCAGAGATTCAGACTGTAATAAATAAAAAATCTAAAAACAAAGGGTTAAGATTTTCTCTCTTCCCCATCCCAAATAAGGTTGTTTCAATTTCTTGAACATTTTAATTTTGTATGGAACGTTAATCTTCCTGAACTATCTCTCTGTGTCTCCTAGGACCTCAAACCGGGGAATCTTGCTGTGAATGAAGATTGTGATCTCAAGGTACCAAGACACTTGAAAGTTAATGTTTTAAACATCGAGCTTTGCCTGTTTACAAACATTTCACAAATCCTTATGGTTTTGGTCCTGTTGATTCACAAAACACTGCTTTGCTTTTGTCAGTAGTCATTAGCCAATTTTAAAGTTCGTTTTGTTATCGTGCGCATTACGGTATTTCATATTTGACAATCTCATAAAATATGCATTTCTCCCCTACATTCTGCTCAGGCTGTGGGTGCGAGTGCTATTGGATAACATCTGTTAAGCCTGGCACAGCGTACGAGAGGGTGGTGCGGCCGACATCATGCCCAGACAGCCTGGTGTCTTCGGTGCTTATTTGGGGGTTGAGTTGATCTAGGGGAAGCCCAGAGCTGGTTGAGATAGCACTCGACATTGCTGTTAATTCCGACTAGAGCTGCTGGGTTTTGTGGCACAGTGACAAGTACTGCTCCACAGTTCCCCATTTCTTAGCAAACACACGCATGCGAATGTAGAAATACTCTTCAGGTTGCCAGCTTAAACAGCCACCATATCCAGGTTGACCGATTTCCCTTCAAATCGTGGAGCATTAGAGCAGAAATGTAGGGTCAGATGCCCTACATGACCACAACCGCCTTCGGTTGGAGAGTTTTCAGATCGTGCCCATCATTTCCACCCAACACCTGTTCACCAAGGGACAACTGGGCAGGAGTGCTGGACTCCAGGTGACATAGCTCTAGGGTTCATGGCAACACGCAATTCCTTTAACCACGATGAAGTTACGATCCGCGGCGGTGGCGGGGGAGGCAGATAAACACAATGTCTTTAACAAATAACCGAATATGCGAGTACTGCTCGAGGACTGACGAATTCCCAATTGGTCCAATGACCCGAAAGATAAGCGTGTCTGGTGACGCGTGTGATCGTCATCGGTGCGTGGTTTCCGTGTCGCGCAGCAGTTGCTCCACGACTGCGCTCGCTCTCTGTGCCAGAGGCCATGTCTCGAACGAGGGTCGAGTGGCTGCCGAATGCTTCGTCCCCTTGTTTCTGTGTTTTTGGGGGATCAAAGCCCACAGTGCGCTGAAAGGTCCACGCGTTAATGTAAATCGGGCAGGGCGTAGATGAGATGTTGCGTTGGTTTTTTTTTACAGGTGGCACGGGCTGCTGGCCACGTCAGGCGGTGTGCATGTTGTGTGCGTTTGTGGTGCGACTGATAACTCTGATGCGATTTCTTTCGCGACCAGTGTCTTCCAAAATAAAGTCATTTTGCTTTGGATCTTGAATAAAAGTAAGCGTTGTAAGCCCGCCG
>JAZEWT010000024.1:1487970-1515561 GCA_036362905.1 Mordacia mordax | reverse complement strand
TTAAACGACACGATTGTTTGCGCGACCTGACCCAAAAGATCAATTTCAGCGATATTGTTTCATTTTACCGAAACATGTTTTGCAAGAACCATTTCACGTCTGCGTTTGTTTATATTCTTGTTCAAATTGGACTCGTTAACATATCTGTTCTAATTCTGCTTTGGTTTTGTGACGATCACAGTTTTTACAATATAATTTCAAACACTTCGCAGTTATTAGGATCACTACACTTCTATTTCGGATACCGTATCTACAGTAGTTTTACAGCAGCCACGATCTATCCACTGCTGGATTAAACGTTTCCGCCAAAAGCCGTAGCCATATAAAAATAATAATTGCACTTCTAGAGTGCTTCGTTCCTTTAATATCTCATGTCATTGTCAGAAACCGCTTAGTCCTGTACAGGGTCGCAGTGAGCCGGAGCCTATCCAGGCAGACACAGGGAGCACGGCAGGGATATACCCACGATGAAACGCCAGTCCATCACCGGACACTGCGGGCAATTTAGTCTGCAAGCCAATTAACGTATGCAGCAGCATTTCTTTGGACTGTGGGAGGAAACCGGAGTGCCCGGCGTAAACTCACGCGGACACGGGGAGAGCATGCAAACTCCACACAGAAAGGCACCTGAGCCGAGATTCGAACCCGGGACCTTGTTGCTGTGAGGCGACAGCACTACCCACTGGGCCACCGTGCTGCCCTCCTTTAATATGCAACGATCAAAAAACTACAAACGGTCGTCGAAGAAATGGAACCGGTTGTTTGAGAAATTAGCCAACCTATTAACTTTGTCTCGTGTGCTTAGGGTCGTTACTCCTTGTACAACACACCAAAGTACTGGAGAGACGACAACACCCGACGCAATGGTGTTTACGATATATTTACACAGAAACGAAATGCTTCCAGCATCAAACGATGCCTCAATGACAATGCATACCTCATTACCGTGTCGTCAAAAATCATTCTCCGCGATCGCTCGCCCCTCTATTCTTTTCCTCCCCTCCTTCTCCCAGGGACACTGTCTCTGAGATCCTCCCCCTCTCTTTCAGCGAACTGTCAGTCACTCTATGATTACAGGTTGTTCCCACCCACCCCCCCCCCCACCCGCTGTTCTCAATGTCTAAATTGGTAATCTGCTTGCTGTCTGTACATGCGACACCTGCTCTGTTTATGTCTCGAAACATTAGTCGCTGATTTTTATGTTGCTTACATAGATAGATATATAACACAAGAAACATAGCCTGTATTGTGATTCATATATTTTGTTTAGAACACACAACACAGTAGGTGTATGTACATATGTATAATTAACATGTCTTAATCACATACTTTGTGATCATCAAGTCTGTCCCATATTTCATTTTGACCCCATATATAATCTGACTTTAGTGTCTCGTCTGTCTCATGAACAACGCAAACGTCAAGCCCATTGTCCCCACCTGGCTGGGAGAGGGCAACCTCTTGCTGTGCATGATGTGGGGAGGGATCTTTGACCATACTTCACCATGCTGGTCGGTGCGGACTACGGAGGCTGTGGAGCACGCGTGTGAGATCATACACGTGCAGTACAACAATCGATTTTATTGCACTGGCCCCTGCTGACCCCCACATAGCTGCACGCAGCCTATAGCAACCTGTTGTTCAAGTTTGTCGCCCGTCAGGTGGAACTCTGTTGAGTTTTCAAGCCCTGGCAGGTGATTTTGTGGCAGGGCCCATAACAGCAGTTCAGAGTCCTTTACACAGAAAAAACCTCAACGGATCCCCTGAGTATTTATCGGTGTGGGGGGAGGGGGGAGGGGGAGGGGCGTTCATTCCTCCTGGAACATTTTCGGCAAATTTATGTTTTGAGTCATTTATTTATTTAAATATCTCTCGATGTCCTGTGGACAGCAGTGTTAATGGCACGGTGATCCACGTCCAAGACTGAGACCTTGACGAAGGTGGCAGACATGGACCAGCTGATGCTGATCCTGAAGCTGACGGGAACTCCTCCCAAGTACCTCGTCGACAGGATGGACGAGAACGTGAGCTGCATCTCGCACCTCGTTTCCCAGCAGTGGCCCGCACTCGTCACAGGTTCCAATACATTTCCTGTGGCAGATCACGGTGCGGCCGTCTCCAGGAAAGCCTCCAGGTCAGGCCGTGAATGCGGCGCTGACGCTGGGATGTTCAGTTGTTGTCGGACACTGACTCCGCCGACCATCCAGAGCGCACGCTTGTTTAGAGGCAGTGATCGTGTGCTCTGAATGTTTGACGGCATGCAAGCGCGTGTAAGCGTGTGTTCTGTGTAAGAGCGTGTTCCGTGTGTAAGCACGTGTGTTTGTTCCGTGTAAGAGCGTGTTCCGTGTAAGAGCGTGTTCTGTGTAAGAGCGTGTTCCGTGTAAGAGCGTGTTCCGTGTGTAAGCACGTGTGTTTGTTCCGTCTAAGCGTGCGTGTTTGTTCCGTGTAAGCGTGCGTGTGCCGTGTAAGCGCGTGTTTGTTCCTTGTAAGCGCGTGTGCCGTGTAAGCGCGTGTGTTTGTTCCGTGTAAGCGCGTGTGTTTGTTCCGTGTAAGCGCGTGTGTTTGTTCCGTGTAAGCGCGCGCGTTTGTTCCGTGTAAGCGCGCGTTTGTTCCGTGTAAGCGCGCGTTTGTTCCGTGTAAGCGCGTATGTTCCGTGTAAGAGCGCGCGTTTGTTCCGTGTAAGCGCGCGTTTGTTCCGTGTAAGCGCGCGTTTGTTCCGTGTAAGCGCGCGTTTGTTCCGTGTAAGCGCGCGTGTGCCGTGTAAGCGCGCTTGTTCCGTGTAAGCGCGCGTTTGTTCCGTCCAAGCGCGCGTTTGTTCCGTGCAAACGCACGTGTTCCGTGCAAGCGCGCGTGTTCCGTGCGAGCGGTCCGTGATGCGATTGTGGAAGTCCTTCACTTAGTATTTGTTTTTTTTTGTTACCCCGTGCGCTCGACACTGTCCTCACGTGCGTTGTCGCCCGTGAAGGCCGCCAAATACATCAAGACGCTGCCCAAGATGGAGAAGAAACGGATCGCCAGCGTGTTGCCGAACGCTCACCCCACGGGTTGGTAACCGCACCCCGCGTAGCCGGTTACTTGGCACGACGCCAATACTAGCACGAGTGGTTGTAAGTTGAGCCGAGTTGCCCCGCGTTGGTGGCGTCATTCCCACGGACTGCGTGCGACAGCGCAGTCCTCGACCGCGTTCGAACATTATTAGCCCAATGATGTAGCCCAGCGTGGTGTCTCAGGTACGTATGTTACAGACGTGCTGCTGCATGGCTTGACTGGCTCGAGCAAATTGCCTCCCAGTGCCATGTGATGCACTGGCGTACCATCTAGGGTACAGCCCTGCCTTGCACCCTGTGTCGGCTGCTTTAGACCCGATGTCGAACGAACTGTGATTGCTTTCCAAAGCTGTTCCTTCGGTGACAGCCGCGTCGATCGCTCCTCCTCTCTCCTTCGCGACGTTTCGCCTCCTACATTGGAGGCACCCGCAGGCGTTGTGATAACCAACGGCGGAACAATTTTAACGGCAATAACGATTGCATTTCGAGAGCGCTTTTTCACCCTCGGCTCACAAAGCGCTGCACAGAGCCGGATGCTTGAGCGCCCTGCTCGGAGATACGATGATAACCGAACGAATGAGCGCACAAGACCGGTTGCCTCCCCCCGTCTCCGGCGCAGCCATCGACCTCCTGGAGAAGATGTTAGCGCTGGACCCCGAGCGGCGTCCGACGGCCTCCGAGGCCCTGGCGCACCCGTTCTTCTCGGAGACGCGCGAGCCCACCGAGGAGACGGAGGCCGAGCCGTACGACCAAACGTTCGAGGGCGTGGAGCTGGAGACGAGCGAATGGAAAAGTAATAACGGCCGCTCCCCGGCCTCTCCCCGGCCTCTCCGCACCCCTCGCCCGCGCCTCCTTGCTTCCCTCTGCTCCGCGCGGCTCCACCGTGACTCTCCGCTCCTCTCTGCTTCTCTCTGCTTCTCTCTGCCCAGTGCTCTGCTCCGCGTGGCTCCACGTTGTCTCTGCACCCTGTCTCCACCCTGTCTCTCCATCCTGTCTCCACGCTCTCTCCACCTTGTCTCTCCACCCTGTCTCTCCACCCTCTCTCTCCACCCTGTCTCTCCACACTCTCTCCACCCTGTCTCTCCACCTTGTCTCTCCACACTCTCTCCACCTTGTCTCTCCACCCCGTCTCTCCACCCTGTCTCTCCACGCTGTCTCTCCACACTCTCTCCACCCCGTCTCTCCACCCCTCTCCTGACACTGATTCACAGCGCGATGCTTGGACTAAGTCGACTGAACCTCAACTGAGTACCTGGGGTGGTGTGAACGTGAGCACTGTGGAGACACAGCTGGCTGGGCGTGGTGGTGGTGACAACCCATCTCTTTGTGTACCTTGCTTGTTTCATAAGCGCTTGCTAATAGACCTTGCCCCCAACCGTCTGCCTGTAAGGGGGATTGTGTCTCTGGGCTAATAGACGACATTGTTTACAACACTTGCTCCTGTGTTCAGTAGTTCTATGATTAACACGGTGTCGGCGTGTGTGCCTGTGTCCGCAGGTCTGATCCACGTAGAGATAACGACCTTTGATCCAAAAAACCCGCACCAGCTTGCCACATAGAGGCAGGCACAATGTTTCACCCTCTGGCACCGACTCGCGTTCGCCAGCCATCCCAGTTCATCAACACAGCAGAGCCTTTGTAATTTTCAGTGTCACACGCGTGTTGTTGTTGTTAATTGATCGCTTGGACTTCACACGCATCATACTCTTTGAGCTCTCCGAAGAAATTATTTCCTTTGCAGGGATATACCCACAATGTGACGCTAGTCCATCACCAGGCACTGGGAGCAATTTAGTCTGCAAGCCAATTAACCTATGCAGCAGCATGTTTTTTGGACTGTGGGAGGAAACCGGAGTGCCCGGCGAAAACCCACGCGGACACGGGGAGGGAACTCGCAAACTCCACACAGAAAGTAGCAATCGAACCGAGATTCGAACCTTCTTGCTGTGAGGCGACAGCGCTACCCACTGGGCCACCGTGTCACCCTGTGTCATCGAAATCCCAGGTTTTAAATGAGCAGCACGGTTGACATTAGACATTCTCTGGAAATGAAGTGGAATCCTCTATAACCGTCTGTCCTAGGATTTTCTCACGCAATTTCCAGCCAACATGAATCTGTAAGGATTCCTTATGACTGGAAGAAAGCAGGGGCCTGTGGTATTGAATTTCATCAACATATGCATGGCGGTCCTTAACGCAGGTGAAAACAATGCCTGATAATTGCGAGCGCTGTGCTTCCTGTTGGACAAATCGTGCCGTTGGAATTCCAGGCAGGCCATCATCCTCACCGGGGGTTTTGGAATCGTTTGATCTTCAAGGCCCACTTGGGTCTGGTCTCCACGGACCACTGTGTGGCGCTCGCGGCCCACCGATGGGTTGAGAATTGGCTATCTGTATCAACGCACTTCACTTGTAAAGGCAACTGGTGAGTGTCTGGTAAGCGTGAGTGGTGAGTGACTGGTTAGTGTCAAGTGAGTTATATCAGGCCAGTGGTGAGCGTGTTGGGTGAGTGCTGAGTAGGGTTGCCACCAGTGCTAGATTCTTTTTCCCCCCGGGATCATCCTGATCTCTCTTAGAGGCAGCGACTGTTCTGAGAAGCCTGAGTCTTCTCACTGACAGTAGAAACAAAACCTATTTTTTTAATGTCCGTTGCATAGAGATGCGCCACTTGTGTAGTTCTGTCCTGGTTTGTTATTGTGAGACCTGCATCTTCCCATGATATGTCCCTGTTTTTACCTGAGCATGGGCAAGCTTTGTGCTGAGAGGTGAGCTATTCACACGGCCGGGAGGATGGACTCCCGTCTAGTTACATTACAGCCACGTTACACAGAAAGCATGGGTGGAGCCGTGTCTTAAAATACCTCTGCGCTATGAATAGGAACATCGGCTCTCTCTTAATACCTGGAGTCGGCTTTAAATCCGCTGTTTGTCGTTGGGCTCCGGTCAAGTATTGTCTCTGCAAACTCATCTGATGGCGTTAATAGATAACAAAGAGAACACGGGCCGTCAATCTGCTGATCCGCAGGGTCACGGGTTTTGTTCAAACGGCTAATATCCTCGACACGATCCGGCCCGAAATCGCCGTGGTGCTGTGCGCAATACCTTCTCGCGGGTTGCGATTGCGAAGGGCCGTGGTGTGCAGAATGTGCTGCAGTTTAATTGATGCAATGCGACCTACACTGTTTCTGCTGGACACGTTTAATAGCCTCTGAGCCATCGGGGTACGTTTGCTCAAGTAAGATGCTGGAAAAATCGTGGATGTAACATCCCATCCAACAGTGTGGACATGCCAGTTCCACGTGGAAATCAATCGTTTCGCGCATTTAAAAAGCTTAAGCCGAACGATGCTGTTCTCTGAAATACACACGAGCCCCGTTTTACTCCCCGTTTAAGTGGTTCGAATGTTTGCCCGCTATCTCGGCTCTCCATCACCTGCGCCCCAGCATACAGCCAGCGGTCCGTACAGTGACAATTTAGCACACGAGCTCGGAGCGCATTTAATATTGATGAGGACTAGGGCCGAACACAAAATTGCGTTGCCGTTATCTCCCAAACGCCGTTTCCCATTTGTCCGTCCCCATGTCATGAACGCTGACGTTTCATTACGTTTAAATGATACGTGAAGTCATCTTGTTACAAAATAAAATGTTAAACTTTAATTAAATGCTCTCTTGAAATTGTTTTTTTTTGCCTGTGTTGAGCAGATGTGTCAAATTGTGGACGCGATGTTAAAGTTAAACGTGCTCTGCTCTTTTGGCTGAGAAAGCAGTGAAGTATTTATCTTACCCTGTGACACAGAGCATCGATGGGGTGACGACACCAGCAAGTGTGTACATGGAACGTGAGAGACGTTGGCGTTTGGGAGATGCTTTCATCCAGCAGTGGCTTAAACATGCAATTTTAGTGTCTAACCTCATCATAGTCAGAAAACCGCTTAGTCCTGTACAGGGTTGCGGTGAGCCAGAGCCTATTCCCGCAGACACAGGGCGCAATACAGGGATATACCCACGATTGGACGCCAGTCCATCACCGGGCACTGCGGGGAATTTAGTCTGCAAGCCAATTATCCTATGCAGCAGCATGTTTTTGGACTGTGGGAGGAGACTGGAGCGCCCGGCGAAAACCCACGCGGACACGGGGAGAACATGCTAACTCCACACAGAAAGCAGCACCCGAGCCGAGATTCGCACCCGAGCCGAGATTCGAATCCGGGACCTTCTTGCTATGAGGCGACAGCACTGCCCACTGGGCCACCGTACCGCAATTTTATTGTACAAACTATAATGTATTCCTTTAAAGGGTGCCACATATGTTGGATAAGATGCGAATTGCGCCGACAAAGGCACAAATAGGAATGTGGAAAATTCCATGAAGAAAATGTCTAAGTACAGTCCCGGCCATAAAAATATGCATTCATACATTAAAGGTGTCATGGTGCATTCATAAAAGCGTAACTTACTGGCTATCACTCCAAGGTCATCGAGCCATTGTGATAGGAGAGCTGTTTTGGTTTTTTTGCGGAGTCTCGGGCGTGCTATTTGCAGCTGAGTTATTCCCATA
This sequence comes from Mordacia mordax, assembly GCA_036362905.1. NCBI lineage: Eukaryota > Metazoa > Chordata > Hyperoartia > Petromyzontiformes > Petromyzontidae > Mordacia > Mordacia mordax. Next base: position 1,507,954 of record JAZEWT010000024.1, on the reverse strand, counting down.
ACACCGACAGCAGACAGGGCGCCGAGAGACGGAATATTTCTCTGCTAGGTGAGTTTGGTGGTGCCCTTGAGCGCGGTCCCTGTCAACGCCGCCCTGCTTGTGCCAGATTTATCAAGATGATTTGGAATGGCCATCCAGTACAAGGGGATTACTTAACGATATATAGAGAGAGAGAAACGACAGAGACCTTTACTGTAGTCCAGCATAATAGCCTTCGAAGCCTCTTGGGAGCCACTGCTTATTTTTAAAGTAACAAAAGGCCGGGCTGAGTGGTATTTACACAACACTGGGAAGGAAAAAAAAAGTTTAAAGAAAATAGAGCAACTGACCTGGGAATTAAGGACAAAGGAAAGTGTGCCATTGGGCTGTGTTCGCTGCTCAGAGTCACACAATGGCGAGCTGGGCTCGTAACGCGCACACTCAATAGTCAATGTGGCCGGGCTAGATATTTCACTTGTGTCATTTCTGCCGCGTGAAGTGGCATCGCTTTGGTGGATTCAATTTGCTTCTGTGGTCAATAACAGTGAATTGTGTGATAACCGTTTGAAATGAATTGGTCGTTAAATAATCATGGACAAATGACATTACGGTAGTCTATAAACAGCAGTGCGGCTCTGCGTAACTAGATGGTGGGAATGCTCTCCAAGGATGATATTTTTGTACTTAAAAAAATAATGAATATCGTAATTTAAAGTGTTTTCACTGTTATGATATTAATAATTGCATTTATAGAGTGCTTTTCACCCGAGGGTCACAAAGCGCTGCACAGAGCTGCGAAGAGAACTTCACGCCAGCAACAATGGCAGAGAACGGCAAATCGACAACAACAACGTTTTTTGGGGTTTTATCTTTTTACAAATCCGAGCTGTGGAGAGAACGCCATGTCAACAACAACATCAGAAAAGTTCAACTGATAGCCAGACAGTAGCGATAAAATACAGGACAAAGTCAGCAAAAAAAATCTTCAACAAAAGAGGAAAGAATAAATGTTCCCGAGCAGGCACAGTTTGGAAGAGAGTCAACAACCTGGCACGACAACACTGAGTGGCATCAATAGTCCTAGCCAGAGGAAAGAATAAATATTCCCGAGCAGGCGCAGGTCGGAATAGAGCCAACATCCCGGCACGACAACAATGAGTGGCATCAATAGTCCGAGCCGGAGGACTTGAAAGCTTTACGCAACAAGTGAGTCTTGAGATTTGAAGATGCCTAAAGACTCAGCTGAACGAATCTCCAGTGGAAGGGAATTCCAGAGTCTTGGACCGAGAAGGCTCTGTTACCCATCGAATGGAGGTGCGATCTGGGCACATGCAGCAAGCAGCCTGTATTGGAGGATCGAAGTTGTGTTGAGGAGGGTGCCTGAAGTAGGTCACGGATGTATGTCGGAGCTGCGCCAGTGAGAGCCTTACCTGTTAAAGCAGAATTCAATTCTGCTTTAACAGGTAACCAGTGGAGAGACATCAGTACTGGGGATATATGATCGTGGATGGGTGTGCAAGTGAGGACTCTATCAGTTAATTCTGCACATGTTGGAGACGATTGATCAGGCAGGCAAGGGTGTCAGGAAGCAGTGCATTGCAGTAATCGATTCGTGAGAAGATGAAGATGTGTATTAGCTTCTCAGCGTCAGCAGGTGACAGGATAATGCGCAGTCTGGCTATATTTCTGAGATGGAAATAGGCTACTTTCGTCACCGTGTTGATGTGTGTCTTGAAGGTGAGTGAGGAATCAAGAGTCACACCGAGACCCCGGATTGTCTTAGCAACTCAATAGTCCGGTCGTCAAGCATCAACTGGATAGGTTCAGCCTTGGACAAATGGTGCGGGGTTCCGATAAGCAAAACTTCTGTTTTGTTGCCATTCAGTTTGAGAAAATTTGAATTGAGCCAGGCCTTCACGGTTGACAGTGAGGATGACATGCAAATAACAGATGCATTGATGGATGGCTTTGCGTGGATGTAGATTTAGATGTCATCGGCATAGCAATGGTAGCTGAGATTGAGGCTGCGCAGGATATGGCTAAGGGGTTGTAGGTAGATGCTGAAGAGGAGTGGGGCCGAGAACTGAACCCTGAGGAACTCCAGACAAACAGGATGAATCTCTGAGTTTTGTTCTCCGAGGCTGACGAACTGCTTCTGGTCGGACAGGTAGGAGCTCAGCCAATGCTGGACACAGCCAGAGACCCCTGTATCCTCCAGTCGCTCAAGTAAGATCAGATGGTCAACGGTATGACAGGCAGCGCTCATGTCCAGGAGGACAAGAATACTTGGCAAGCCTTCATCAGCAGCGACGAGTAGATCATAAACTACTGTTACTAGAGTAGTTTCAGTACCATGGCCGAATCTGAACCCAGATTGGAAGGGATCAAGGAGGTCATTGTTAAGAAAGAGTTTCTGGAGTTGCGTGGCTACAGCACGTTCAAGGACCTCAGAGATGAATGGTAGACTCGAGATGGGGCGATAATTATCAGGGATGTTGCAATCGAGGCCAGGTTTTTTAAAGCAGGGGGTAACTGTGGCACATTTGAACAGTGGGGGAACGACACCAGAGGGAAGTGAGTTATGTTGCCACATGCACCATGTTCTATCCGCTGTTAGATTGAGCATTCTCTTGAGAGGACCACTGCCTCACGGGTTGCGTAGCTATATTCACAAGTAATAGGATGAATTTAGCAAATATTCTGATGTTTTAATTCCATCTGCTTTCATTATCCGCAAAGTTATAAGGCTCGATGAAAGACTGAAATGTGATATTTTCGGTACTGATGTAGGTGTTGTTATGGTTCGATGTGTGACCATTGCTCTCCATAGCGATTCGTTCGGGATTGCCGCGTCGAGTGTTCCTTATTTCCTTCGCGACGTTCCGCCTCCCATGTTGGAGACATCATCAGATGTTTATGAAAGAACAGCTGCAGAGAAATCCTCAATAGCTATTGGAGCACTTTCATAATTTGCAAATTGAGACTTGTGAAAATCATTGCATATATTTGACAATGCATGCTTGAGGTCACGTGTCTTTGTGCTGGGATTGCAGGAACACTAAGAGATGGCAAAAATATGAGTGACTCTTCTGACCTGCCAGACAATGACGTCGCTGTCGGGGGCAGTACAGCAGACGTGCCTGTAGAGGGCAGTACAGCAAGGCAGTTTTGGACCTGCAGTGAAAAAATGTGCGCTCCGTATATAAATCTCATGTCATCTCATTGTCAGAAACCGCTTAGTCCTGTACAGGATCGCGGTGAGCCGGAGTCTATACAGGCAGACACAGGGTGATATTGCAGGGATATACCCACGATGGGACGCCAGTCCATCACCGGGCACTGAGGGCAATTTTAGTCTACAAGCCAATTAACCTATGCAGCAGCATGTTTTTGTAGTGTGGGAGGAAACCGGAGTGCCCGGTGAAAACCCACGCGGACAGGGAGAGAACATGCAAACTCCACACAGAAAGCGGCACTCGAGCCGAGATTCGAACCCGGGACCTTCTTGCTGTGAGGAGGAAGCGACAGCGCTACCCACTGGGCCACCCCCCGTATAAAAGTAAACAATACAAATGTATTTCCATAAAAATTGGCCTTTATATCTAGGGAATATTTCATGTACTGACAGCATCGTACGCATATATTTGCATGTTATTTGGTTGGCACGAACGTGGCTGTAAAAAAAAAAACTTCCGGCGTGCGTCACATTATCCAGTGTGCGTCACATCATCCAGTGTGCGCCACATCATCCAGTGTGCGTCACATCATCCAGTGTGCGCCACATCATCCAGTGGGCGCCACATCATCCAGTGTGCGCATGATTTCAACGGATCTGGGAAGAAGCTCAGCAGGTTGCAGCCTGGATAGCTGCCTGGAAGCGTGACCCACGATGCCCACTCAGGTTGGCATAGGCTTGCGGGCACTGCGTAGTGGGCCACCGAGGGAAGTATAGTAAACTCCATTGCAGTCCTGATATTGCCACGAGTCTGTGCCATGATTACACCAACCCAAGGTGAAGTATGGCTCAAATATACCCTCCGCAGCTCGCGTGATGAGAGGGGGGGGGGGGCTTCATCGAGTGTTGATTGGTTATACTGCACGCACAAGAAGTTATGCTTGATGACAAGCAATGAGGTAGAATATTCGAGATTGGTCTCCACTCTTCGGCGTGCGAGAAGACTAACAGTGAACTTTAGTCGTTCAGCAGTTCTACTGCCCTCCAACCTGCTATCATATGGGAGACGAAACAAACAACAGCACCTTTATGTGCTTAGACGGATGTCATTGAAACCGTTGAGCTATGCCGCTCTTTTTAACAGTTGTCCAGTGTGGAGGGGTAAGCAAGTCACAGCATCTCAGGGCACCTGGAGAGAATCGGTCACGACAATGAACCTCGCGAGCATGCCTTTGGACTGTGGGAGGAAACCGGAGTACCTGACGGTGAAAACCCCGCGTGGGAACGGAGAGAACGCGTACGCGCCACGGTCCTCCACACAGAACGGCGACGGGATTCGAACCCGGGACGTTCTTGCTGTGGGGCGGCAGCGCTGCTCACTGCGCCGCCGCGTCTTCCCTCGTCTTTAAGTCGATAATTGCGCTGATGGACCATTATAATTGCGCTGATGGACCATTATAATTGCGCTGATGGACCATTATAATTGAGCTGATGGACCATTATAATTGAGCTGCCAACGCAGCGTCACCAGCGCATCGTGTGTTACCAGGTGGGGGCAGGCAAGGTCTGCCCAATGATGAGCTGATGCATTGTGGGTAAAATGATCATCCGTATGAAAGGGATGGATAGGGAAGGGAGGAGGTTCAGTGGAGAGAGGCAGTGGAAGAGCAGCGGGCGGGTGAGAGAGAGGAGCGAGAGAGCGAGATATCAGAAAAGAGTCTCAATACCACCACCATCATCACCACCAACACCACCACTATAACCACCACCGTCACCACCGCCGAGATCGTCACAGCAACCACCTCTTCGGGATCTTCGTCTCACTTTCTCCGAGATGTACAAATGAAGAAGGAATTCTCCAGCTCCACTTAAACTGCTCGCACCGAGAGGTACGGTCCCGCGGGTCGTGTGTGTGCGTGCGTGCGTGTGTGTGCGCGCACACCTGATCCCGCGTGTGCGGTGCGGATGCGATCCGGGCGCAGCCACGTGTGCGTCTCGCTCTCGGCTCGACTCCGAAGCGCACGCGAAGTGCTATGAAGCGCTCGCGACACCGCGGAACACGCCGTCCGGCGGCGCACGTTAAGAAGGATCGTGGTGGTGCGGTGATGGTGCGGTGATGTTATATCCTCGTTGGCCCCCCGTTGCTCCCCCGTTGCTCAGTTTGGACGTTTGTTGTGTCGCAGGGATCCCGCATGCAGAGCGTGTGAGCTCACCGTGGTACTTTCTGCTCTAACAATGACTATCTCTCGGAAATCATCTAAAGCAATCGTTCCAGCTTTCAGACGCTACGTGTGTGTGTGTGCGTTCTGATAATTCCGCTGTGCAACGCTTGTTCCATTGTTGCGCTGTGACACTGCCAGATGGTCCGGCTCCATACACAACCGGAGCAGAGCGGAGACAATAGCAGCCTTCTGCTGTTCATCATTTCATATGAACTTGTAGCACGCGTTGTCTCACAGTACACACGTAGTGTGGCTTCACTGTTATCATAACCCCCGGTCATGGCCAATCCACTGCGCGATGGAGGCAATGGCCACACTTAAATAGATGTGAATAGTCTACTGAGCAGCAGCACCTGGGCAAGAGGTGGTGATGAGCAATGCTCCAGCTGCCTGATGGGAAGAACTGCAGTGTTATTGTGTGCTCACAAGGAACAATGGGAGGCGCAGTGACTCGAAACTCAAGTCTGATTTAACTTTATTTATAAACACAACGACCGTCCTTTGCTGCAATAAATGTAGCAAAGCAAAGGCGCTTAACGAGCTGAATTGTGCAACCACATTGCGCGAACTGTTAATGTTTGCCATGGGTAGAGCACACGTGTCGTGAATGGAGTGAACGATTAAATACCGTAAAGTACTTAATACGGATTTTAAATAATCAATATTACCTCATTGTGTTGCTCATTACATGAACACGTGCAGGAGGCTAAAGAAACTCCGTGTTGTTAACAGTTGGGAAAGCCACTTTAATGAACGTGAATTGTTCTTGGCATAATTAAAACATGCAGTCGTAGCTATGTACACACACGCGATATGCTCGACGAGTACATTAATTCAGTGTAGAAAGTGAGTTTCAGGCGGTACCCGTCTCCTGTTTACAACCCCAAACCAACGGTGGAAATTCCACATTCCTTGACGGGAGCGAGTATGTCCATATTCCAACCACACAGAACCATCATATCGAGAACATTGTGAAATGGAGTGAGGATGGTGGCACTGAACCCGGCTGCCCAAGTTTTATTCGCGACCACGGCTGACATCCGTGGCGAGTGATCTCCGCATCGGATTTGTTTTGTAACCCGCACTGACCAACGTGGTGAAGTATGGTCAAACAACCATCCACGACCAACGGCGTGGGGACACCGTGATCCAGCAGTGTATTTACAGAGGACTGTCCGTGTGTTTTATTAGTATAACATTTCCGTGTGTGTTTTGTCTTGAACAAGACTAAGCAAATGTCTATGACGAGATGCGGAGGCGTAAGAGAACTGCGGGGGTGGGGAGGGGGGGAGCAGTCAGCGAAGCGGTCAGCCGGCGCCAACCCCGCCAGACACTGCTTCCCATATGTTGTGATGTTATCTTGCATTGTGTACAAAACAAAACCCCGGAGAATTCGGAGGAGACCGAGCAGGAGGCGAACACATAAACACGACACACGTGCCCGAGGTGCGGGTATTATTACCGACCCACCGTGCGCTCCCACACGGGTACGCGTCGCTCACCCTGCGCTTTGTTCCAACACGTGGTGAGATACAGTGGATGGTGGATGTTTGTTTGAAATTTCCTGGAGTGTTTTGTCCCATTATCAGTTGGCGGGCGATGCCCGCCCAGTCCGTGTCCGCGGCGCGTGGCGTGAAGGGATTGTAATAATGACATTTAATTTTAGGGCCTGTGAGCTCGGGAATGGGATAATCGTGGGCAAGGTCATACATGGGCTGCTGTTAGTCGAAATGTAAAGGTGCAGCCCTCATTATCATCATTATCAATACCCGCTTAATATGAACAGGGGAGGGGGCGGAGCCGATCCCCGCAGACAGGGCTGCAAGGCGGGGCTATACCCAGGATATGACGCCAGTACTTGCAGGGCACTGGGGGCAATTTGCTCAGCAGACCAATTAATCTAGGCAGCAGCGAGTCTTTGGACGGTGAGAGTAAACCAGAATATCCGCAAAAAACCCACGCGGACATGGGGAGAGAACACGCACACAGGCACCCGAGCCGGGAACCGAACCTGGGACATTCTTGCTGTGAAGTGACGGCGCTTCTTGCTGCGCCACCGCGTCGCCCTAGAATTTCTTATTGATGCCCCTGCCAGCGGGATGGCTTCCACTGTTGTGAGCCGGAGAGCGCTCTGCTCCAGATGGGTCTTATTTTACCTGCCTCTTCTTCCACGCTGGCTGGATGACTTAGCAGGGCTGGAAGTACCCACACTCCCCCCACCACATGCGACCTGCCGAGCAGCTTAACAGTCGCTACTGCCTAACATTCAGGCGTTGCGTAACCCCCGGCATGCGGCTCATTATCGCCGAGATTTCGGCGACGAGGGGTGCGGAAATAAGACACCTTTTGTGTTGCGCAGACGCGTGTTCATGGCTGCGTGATGACGGAGTGTGGCTGAGGCTGTTTGTGAAGCGCTTCTTTGGGCGACCTCTGTCTGCCGTCACTGTTCTCATTGCCGTGGTTCGTGTTTACCAGCGGCTGATGAGTTGCGGAGAGAATGCACGGTTTCCTGACCTGTTTATTGGCGCGATGAGCCACGAGTTGGGCACTCAGCTCGTTGCGCAATAAGGTTCCATGGGTTGCGAATGCAAGGCGGGGGCCCCTGCCGCGGAGTAGTCAGATAATTGATCAGTTTAGCGGTGTGGGTTTTCACGGCGTGATCGATGACGATTTCTTTTAGGACAGCGGTGTCGAGTGCTCCTCCTCTCGACGTCGCCACGTTTCGCCTCTCGCGTCCGAGGTATCGCCGGGCGTTAATCAGATCGAGCGCTCGCCGCGAATTTCTGTGCGACTGCGAAATATTCCGTGTGTGTCGTTCACCGTCGTTATTTATTTGTTTGCGTCGCGTTACGCCCGAGGGATCCTTCCAGCGCGCTCGGCGAAACGTCGTGAAGGAGAGCGGAGAGGCTGCTTTCGAAAGCAGTCCCCATCGAGCTTCGCCAGACGCGTTGGCGAATGCGACCGATAAAGCAGGAACGTCGACACGGACGAAAGAAAATGTATGAGAGAGCTGAGAGGCGCAGATTAATCACGGGGAGGTGTGCGCTTGGGATTCACAGCGGCAATAATCGCCCCTCGCGGGCGGAGTCATGTCTGTACGGCTGTGGGCAGGCCAGGAGCCGAGTCCCTTTGTGTCCACAGGGTCAGCTGCCACTTTGGATGGGCTCTCAATAATCTCAGCATCTCATTGATTAGAACCGCTTACGCCTGTCCCAGGGTCGCGGTGAGCCGGAACCTATCCCGGCAGACACAGGGCGCAAGACAGGGATATACCCACTATGGGACGCCAGTCCATCACCGGGCACTGCGGGCAATTTAGTCTGCAAGCCAATTAACCTATGCAGCAGCATGGTTTTTTTTGGACTGTGGGAGGAAATCGGAGTGCCCGGCGAAAACCCACGCGGACACGGGGAGAGAACATGCAAACTCCACACAGAAAGGCACCCGAGCCGAGATTCGAATCGGGGACCTTTTTGCTGTGAGGCAACAGCGCTACCCACTGGGCCACCATGCCGCCCACAATAATAATAATATTTGCACTTCTAGAGTGCCTTTTCACCCGAGGGTCACACAGCGTTGCACAGAGCTGTGGAGAGAATGGCATGTCAACAACTTGAGATGTTCCGGTGTAAAGTGCGTTATTGCGAAAACAAATTATTGTTATTTTATATTGCAGTGGTATCGTCACCATGAACGCTTTAAAATAACCCCCCAGTTTTATGTACATTACTTGGCTATGCACGTGGTGGGTTTAACTTTATTTCAGGACCAACCACGCATGTAGTCCATCAGACTTGTCATGCAGAGTGCAAGCGTTCGCAATGGTTACTCGAGAGTGGCCAAAGCCGCGTCTGCTCCATCACGTGTAGATTTTTCGCACAAACGCAATGAAACAAAAAATGCCATTTCAAAAAAAACCCCGAGCCATTGAGAACGCTCTGCTTGGCGCGTTATCGGCTAAACGATCATAACAATTGTAAATTAGTAATAATTTGTATGAGCGTTCGGGGCAGGACAAAGGAAAACGTTTCCATCCGCGAGCGAGGTCACTTGTCGTGCCGGTGAGCGGGGAGACGCTGCAGCACGCGAATGGAATTTGCTAAATTAAACGCTGAGGATGCGACGGCGCTGTGGGTGTCTGAGCGCTGCCTTGGTGCAGTGGCTCTGGTTGTCGGTGGTGGTGGGGGGGAGGAGGACTGTGCCTTAGAGTGGTGGGCGCGTGGCTTGCCTCCGAGTGATTAATAAGGCAGCCGTCTGCCCTTGACGAGTCTGTTGTAACCATCGGCACACGCAGGGATTAATTTCTCGCGGAGATGGATTGCGGACGGTTCGGTGGGCCGGTGTGAGTTTTCACGGCTCCATGTACAGGAATTGCCCAAAATGTCGCGAAGGTGAGACGAGGGGGCTCCTGACACGGTTGTCCTGAAAGAGTAGCTTTTCATAAGCAATTCTCGGTTCAGTATGCACATGCGGCCCTTTGTCTAATCCGCGCTTAGCTCGTGGAAGCTGTTTGACCGTACCAGTCCGTGCTAATGGATAAATCCATTCTAAAAAACAAAAAGTTATTGTTGCTGATTTGCCGTACTTATGTCGTTGTTGACGTGCCGTTCTCTCTGCAACTCTGCGCAATGCTTAGTGACCTTTGGATGGAAAGCGTTCTCGAAATGCAATTAATTTTACACATCTTGGAGCAGTAGTTTGTGTTGGTCGTGTTACTGTTGTCGGTGTGTAGCGAATGCATACGATTGCTATGTCTACACGGACAGATCGGTCTCTGTTTGAAGTTACAGTTAAAACAGATTTTAAGTTCGAATGCCAAAATCTATTTACGACGATATATGACCCACTTTGGGGAAAAATTATAAATAGACATCTGTTTTGACAGGATACGTACACAAGCCGTAAATACATTACACTTGGCAAAGCAATTTGCCTCTCTTCGGCAAGATAACAGAGAGCAAGATTCTCTCTGTTTATCACATTCCCCCCCCACCCCCCACCGATTTAATTTCAAGTTTTTGTTACAGAAACCCACGCGGGCGGGCGTGCAGCGCTGAGTGCCATGCCTGAATCAAAGGGAAGTTTAAGTGAATCGTGTGAGCGTGGCATCGCGTGCGCTCCAGCTTGTGGCTTGCGGCAGATCTGCTGCCCTCGTTTTGCGTGCGCTGTTCACAAGCACACAGTCACGGACCCGAAAAAAAACCACACAATTTACGCTAACGGGACTCGTTGTTTACAATGCCGGCACGTTATGAACAACTTCCTGCCCAAGAAATAAGCCCTTGAGCGCAAGTGTTTAGTCTGTGAGAGCATCTGTGATTTAATTTTATATTCGAGTCTGTGTGTGTGCGTAGTGCGTGTGTCGGGAGCGAGCGTAGTGGTGAGCGCATTGTTTGGCGAATCCCTCCGTAACACATGAAATTTAGTCCCCGCTTTATGGCCACAATCTGCGGCGAATATTTAAAGCGGTGCTGGGCTTCCTCCGGAGCAATTCGGATCTTGTGGAAGACTTGGCATAGTGTGAAATATCAGCACTGGGGAGATAAAGGTAGCTGGTAATGGTACTAGCAACACCCACGAGCCCCCTCGTGTGCTGTGAAAATGATCATGACTTGCCACAAATAGTCCCCAGCACGATCTTTGTCGTGTTTATTTTTCCGTGTTGATAGATAAATAAGACTGCTTTGTCACTGCAGCCAACATGGTTGGCTTGTTTGCTCAAAGAGAGAAGGCAATGATTTTACATTTTAATTAAAATACCGACGATCTATATATACCTTTAAAAAATATACTTTCCGGACATTTTTCACGTAGATATATTATTCAGTGGCTTGAAACAAAGGCATCAGGAGCGCCCATCACAATTGGTGGTCTTGAGCCATTGGTTCAAGTTTCACATTGCTGTGGCAACAGCAACTATATCTCTACTCGATCAATGTTGACTTCTGAACGCTGTTAACCATGCCATAAAGACGTAATATATTGCTCGGATAAACCCCGGTGGTTGACTGCCTCCACTCTCCCATTAACCGGTCTTTCCACATTTCAGCCAGTGTTCCAGCATTGGGCTCGTGTCAAGTTTACGCGGTAAGGTTTTCTTAATTGCGCTAATTTGATAATACTGTTGCCACGCTGTGTTAGGCCACAGGCACTGTGTACGGTTTTCCATATTTCTCCTTGGGTTAGGATTTTTTTGACACTACTGTGATTTGTATTTAAGTACTGTTGTTTAATCTGGTGTGGGTTTCGTGCAAATTCATTAATGTGTGCCCTTGTATTTTCCTACCCTGCAATGTACCGTACCTGCCGTCACTTCTGACGGTCTTGGGTCCCCCTGGTCATCCTTGTAGCAGAGTAGCTCAATGGATCTTACCGACTGAAATCAAGGCTGAGCCCACGAGTCACTGTGTCACTGGATCTCGACAAATGTCACTGCAGCTTGGCGTACTCGCCTCACTGTCAACGCTCTTGGCTTGAGGTTGTCTTTGCAGTAAAGGTGCTAAGCTCAAGGGGCATACTTATGCTCATTAATAATAATAAAAAAATTATGCAAAAACACCTTTATAACAAAATTCTAAGTGAAGTATGAAGTTCAATTACTGGTATTGTTATGAGTCATATTCGACACCAACGCAGTTAAAAACTATGCAGTGCTACCAGCACTGCGCTAGACGGGCCAGACGTGCACAAATATGTTAAATAGGGCAATACAAGTGCAGTTTAACAACTGCAGTAAAAGCAAGCCGAAATAATAAAAAAGAATTGGTTGAGTGGTCGTTTAATGCCATCATTTGTGACCTGAAAGCGCTCTGCAAGTGCTATTATTATTATTTAAGAGGACATGAATAGTTATATTGGATATAACTAATGAAACGATGTCTGCAGCGCGTCCGTGTTTGATGCTGCTGAGCTGTGTGGAGGAGGCGTCTGTTATCGGTATTTGCCCGTAAACGCTTTTTACCGAACACTTTCCCAAGAGTCAGGCCTTGCCCAGTCTTCACACATTCACTCCTACGGTGCAATTGCATTAAACGTGCGTAAAATGAATGGGAGTTGGCTCTGGCGGGCGACTCGCCGCGAGTATTTATTTGGTTCTGAAATCTCGGCGCATCGAGCCCCAGAGGGGCTGCCGCGTGCCGTTTGCGCTCTTCCGCTGCAGTCGACGCAAGGGTCGCACCGCACGTGGTTATTTCACGCCGGCACCACTTAAAGGAATCTTGTTGTTCGGCTTTTCAGAACGGGAGACTGTTTAACTGGTGTCTTGGTTTTATCGACACCAGTTACTTGGTTGTCCGTCCTTCTGTAAACTCTGTAAACTGGCAACAGAGGCTGTAAGTGAACCGTTGTTCAGTTTTTGGTTGTCCATTCTTTTCCGATTCCCCCATTGTTTGGAACTCCCACCATCCAACGACAGCTTTCCCCTGATCCGAGTCAAGGCCCCAGGGCCTTCCTTTGTTGCTCTGTCGTTGAATAACTGCCTCCTCTAAAACAAACATGTACACTGTCACTGTACAGTGTCGTGAGTGGCGACTACACGTGGGCGAAAGCATCTCAATCTTCTGGAACCGAATCTCTCAATCCTCCAAGAACGTTGCAGGCCACCGTACACTAGTAACATTTCCATTTCTAAATTAAAACGACTCTTAAAAGCGCCATGAAATGTTCATTGAAACGGCACAAACAATTTACTACTAATTTTATCACCTATTGTAAAAACGGTTATGCAATGAGCAGTAAAATGTACAGGGTTTTTTTGTGAGGATTTTTTTCCCCCGTATTGGGAACCACTGATTTAGGATCTATATAAATCCAAATTGTAATTGTAAGGTCACATCACTGTGTTGAAATACGTTGCGTCATAACGCTTACTGGGTGGCGGCGGCGGCGGCGTCCATGAGCCCAGTTTCTATGAGATGCGCGGCTCGGTGGCTCCGAAGCATCCATGAGCCCAGTTTCTATGAGATGCGCGGCTCGGTGGCTCCGAAGCATCCATGAGCCCAGTTTCTATGAGATGCGCGGCTCGGTGGCTCCGCAGCAGGACAACGAAGAGCTCGGCAGTCCGAACGTGCGAGTTCAAATCCTGGTCGAGAGTTCATTGCCTTGTCTGCCTCCCGCGGCCGATATAATGCGAACCATTTTCAACCATCATCATTATCCGTATCCCCGCTTAATTCTGTCCAGGGTCGCAGGGAGGGGGGGGGTTGCTATCCAGACGGGCGCACGGCGGGGGCTATACTTACATTGCAGGGCACTGGGGGGGCAATTTACTCAGCAGGTCAATTAATTCAGGCAGCAGCGTATATTTTCACCCCTGCCACAGGAATGTGGAATTTTAGCCACTCGTTCAGGGATGTTAACGGATCAATATGTCGTCAATATTCATTTGAGCAGAAAATCGTTTTTTTGGTGATTGCTGCAGTACCGTGACACTATAAATCTCAGAGTATTACACAAACGTGTCAATATACATTAAAGTGTCTGTGTTAAAGGTCCACATCAGTTGTGGGGTGATAATGGCAATTATCGTGAATGATGATGGTCCCAACGCTTCCACGTGCTCTGCAAGCCTCAACATTCACTCGTTGACAGCACTTAGCCCAACAGCCTGTTTAGCATAGCTAAACAGGGGAAGCTGTCTCTTTGTCCGTATGTGATAGTGCCGTGGTGAGCACAATGCACGTTGAACCCGGTGACCCGAGTCTGGGTGCCGCTCACGGCCATCATGAGCAATAAATATCTAATCCTTTACTGAATCTCACGTGTTTAGACCCCAGCCTTCAACCTGGTGCCTGTGTAAACGTCACTACCTGCGAGTCAAAGGTGGCCGGGTGTGGTGCCATGCAAACCACGGCTACTGTGCTGTTTTGGCCTTAATAGGTGCGGAGAGTCTAGTTTTGATTTGGTGCGTCACTGTGTGACGTGAAAATGCTCGTTGATCCATACGAGTCCACTGCTCATTTGAATGCTAGTAGTCACCATACCCCAATTACGGTAGAGAGGTGTGTGAAACAAGATACGTTTTCTCTTACATAAGGGATGTGGGTGTGGGGTGGGGGGTGGTGGTGCAATGGTTAGCACACTGCCAGGAACACAGAATGCAATCCTTGGCCATAGCGACAAGTTCTATCAGAAACTTTATATGTCCTCTCGAAGACTGAGTAAAGTTTAAAAGAAAAGTACTTCGTGCTGTGCTTAAAAATTAGTGCCAGGATGCAAAGGTGAGTGGGTAAGGTGTTGGCCATAATACCTCTGCTGTTCCTTGTGCATTATTACCGTTCTGTTCACATCTCTGTGCTGCACTTCGTGACCCTCGAGTGAAAAGCGCTCTCGAGGTGCTATTATTGTTATTAGCCATAATAGGTAGTCGCTTATAGTAACTTCTCCAACAATCTATGGCTTGTCCTGTGTATGTGTGTGCGTGTGCATCGAGTCATCACATGATGTTTGCAGAGGGTTCGTTGACACCAGCCTAAAGCTACCGAATATCTGGGAGTCTCAACAAGGTGGACAAGTTGTGTGTGAGCAGCAGTCAGCACCTCGAGACGTCAGTCCTGTCCACTGACATCACGGTGCCCAGTAAAACTCGAACGCTGTCCACGCAGCCACGTTCGATCTGATTCTGACTCCGCTTTCAGCTCATAGGTACCGCTTATTTCTCTGCAAGCCCTGTCCACTGCTCAGGTCGTCTTGTCCTTTTGCCATTGAGGGAGGCATTTGGTTTGACCATTTTCAAGACGGGACAATGTCCTGCGCCTTGTGAGTGCTTTTGGGGAAATTCGCACTTTTTCTGAACCACCAAGACTGTCCCCAATAAAACGGAACAGGTGGCAGATCTGGATTTTGCGTTCAAAGGCCATCGTCCATCCCCGAATGGCCGTGATTTTGTGGTTCCCGGGATACCGTGGGTGCTGCAGAAGTCGGCTGGGTGTGGTAGTGGTGGGGAGGGGGGTCGTGGCGTCATCCCATTAATGAGCTCACCTGTGCAAAGTGCAGCCGCGCTTGCTGATGATTTACTCTGCTCACTCGTGACGTCGGGATCGCGTCACCCGTGTCTGGCGATGATTCCTGGTGGCCAAGGTTCCGCTCACAGCAGATAATGAATAATAACACCGCGGTTGTGTGACCACTGGCCCGGGTGGTCCTTACGCAGACCCCCAGTCCGCGAAGGCCTCCTTGTGCCCAAAGTTCCTCTGTGAGCCCCGTGGCCCGTGCGAGTGCCGTGGCCGCATTGCGTCTCCGTTGTGTTGGCAGCATCCGCGGCGTCGCGTTCGCCGATGAGTAAATCTCTCGGAAGGCTGCCGACTTCATCAGACCATCGACGCCGAGAGGTATGTGGATGCACTGCTCGGAAGCGTTTCACCACCTTGATCAAGCCCATTGTTTTAGGCCGGTGACCAGGCACCTGTAGCTGTGTTTTTACACCGCAAGATTGAGCAGAAAGTTTCCAGATTATCTGCCCGTCGCGGGCTATTCCGGTTTGCTCCCATAGTTCAAAGACATGCTGGCTAGGTTAATTAACCTGACTAAATTGCCTCCCCTCCCCCCTCCCCCCCCGGGGTGCCCTGCAATGGACTGGCACCTCATTCTGGGCTCTGCATCCACCGGGATTGTCTCCTCTTCTTCAGGATTAAACGAGTGTCAGTCAATGAATAATGTTGTTAATAAATAATGTACAGCCCTGTCTCGATCCACTGCTGTATGCGAGCCTCGCCCGCCCAGTCCGTCCCGGTCGGCGGGGAGGGGGTTAAGTGTGGAATTTCTTGAATGGGCTGGAAGCGGTGACAATCCCACGGTTGGTTCAGACGCCGTCACTCGATAACAATGTTGCCTGTGGTTGGGAACCGAACCCAAGTGGTTGCTTTCCCAGCCGCAGTGTCATCCTGCTCCGAACCCATTATCGAATGACATTATCGTACGCTTGTGTTTTATTTTCGTCGTTTAATCGCAAACGTAAATGGCACAGACACTTTGTAACCGCCCCCAGTCTCTGAGCCTGGCTGGTGGTGGTGATGATGTTGACGATGGCCGCATTATGTTCTGGTTCAGCCTTTATTGTTTCTCGTCAAGGCGGATGGGTAATCTCTGTGCACACATTGCGAGCGTTAAAGCCCATATTCACTTGTCCTGCCGCGGTTGTATCGCGTGTTGTTCGGCATCGCGTGGCCGACGTTTCGGTTTCGGGCCCTGGAATCGCTCCCGGCACTGGGAGCGAAACGTCGGAGGTCGTGTCAAAGAACGCGTGTTAGAACCCCTACGATCCGTTGCGTTAGTTTCAAGCGCTTCAGGACGGTTCCAGCAAATGCCTCGAGGTTCCTCTGGCATTTATCAAAGTGTGCCGACTCTAATGTTGACATAGAGCACGCTGTGATGTAATTGCCTTGAGGAGGATGATCATAGGTGAAATATTTTACAGTGTTTGAAAATTATCCACGAGTAAATTGTGCAATTGTGGACCCCATAATTGTTGACATTAGTCAGGCTAATGGGCCCCAGAGTGTGCGTGTAGGGACGTTTTGCATTTGGTTCCCAGAGGCAGACAATACAGCAGCGAGCATTTGTGACAGCACTGTGCTGATGAGTCTCAATGAGCGCGAGACTGCTCTCAAATCGACCATCCGCTGCATCGCAGCTGCTGTCGTTGCATCCCATGTTTACACATTTACTCTGATCGTTATCTGTTAACAAAAGAACGACACTCATTTCTTCAGAAAATGCTGGGTTTTTTTGTTGCAAAATGCACAAACGGTATGTTTATGACACACGTTCGTGTGTTTGCACGTGTGTTGCTACTTTAGTTAATCCACTCCACACAATGTCGATGTTGGGGGTTGTTTGACCGTATTGCACCACGCAGATTGGCGGTAAGAAGAGTGCCCAGCACCAGTTCCGGCATCGCTCACTCCACTGATGGTCATTGTTGATGGAATTCAGAGCCAGGCCTAACGGTGCATAGTTCAATGTACTCCCCACCGCTGCCCTTAACAAAGCGCTGTGTATTATTATTATTAGTTAATATTTAGAAGACTCCTTCTATCCAGGGTGACTTACATCATTATAGAGTTGTAGTGAGAAAACCACAGAGCGGCGAGGGGAAGGCAGCCATGCATTCAGCCGGTGCCAATATTCGCCAGACGCTGCAAAGTATCAGGATGTTATCAGCCAATTAATTAATGAGTATTTTTTACAGATGTGGGAGTAAACCGGAGAACCCGGAGGAAACCCATGCAGGACGGGGGGGGGTGGGCACACAAACTCCAGACAGAAAGGTGCCCTCGGTGGGAATCTAACTGCCTGGGGCAGGACTTTTCTTATGTTAGGCGCAGATGATACCACTGCACCACCCTGCCACCCTGTGTATCTTCACGAGTCTCTTCACAAAGGTGGTGGTGCATCTCAGTGCGGTCACCTGACTAATAATAATAATAATGCACATGGGCTCCTGTGAGAGGGCTCTGAGTGAGGACTCGTTTAACACTTCTCGCCACACGGTGGATATTTTATCCATTGAACTCTGACCTCGATCTGAGAGCGCGCTGCCCGACTGTGTAACCCATGCGCTGAGCGCAAACATCTGCAGTTTTGAGACTCTCGCAAGGGCTGATGGGAGCGCATTCCTGCCGGAACGAGCATGTGGTGCTCGTTGTAAAGAGACCCGGCTCATGACCCCTAAACCCGTGACTGACACTTAAATTGGCATCGGGTTGACTCTCGAAAGGGGCCGAACTGAAGAAAGCAAACATTAAGAAACATGGTATAGGAGAAGTGCTCTTGTAAGCGGACTTATTTACCCACAAATCATCAACAGGAGTCTCAAAGCCATCGAAAAACCTCCTAATTGTGGCCCAATTTTTCCTGATACCCGCACAAATAGTTTTCTCATCCTACATTGTGGAACTGCTACTTATTATCGATAAGAATTTTCTGGACACATTTTCCCCCGCACATGAGTGGAGTGGTATTTGCAGCTGACCCCAGAGATTATTGACCTCCCACGTCGCTATGGATAAAGAGGACTGCTCACGAAATCAAAATTTGAGGAATTTGTTCATTTGGCCGATTTGGTGGTCAGCTATTTCTCAATTGTGATAAACAGTTCTAAAAAAACCACCCCTTCCACCCCCCCTAAAGCTTGCTACAAGATAACAGAGCAAAAAAGGCAAATAAATATTGTTGAGAGACCGCAAGTCGTTTTTGAAATGTTTGTCTAAGTGAGGAAAAGGAATCCGTATGAGTTATCTCCGTCTTGCGTGCATCTCTTTGCTTGTCGTTGTTGTTTATGTTGCTTCTGCACCGAGCTCAGCCCGCACATGAGGATGCGCTACGGTCACGCTGTGCATAAGCAGCAGCACGGCTTTCTCAACGACCCTACTCTGGCCGAACATCGCGATGATGGCAGGAAATGGCATGGGGGTGGAGTGGGGGGGTCATGATGACGGAGGGAGGAGGATGGAAATGATTGGAGGAGGAAGGAGGAGGAGGAGGAGGAAGAGACACCACAGGGAGAGAGAGAAGCCAAGAGATTGAGAGACAGGAAATTGAATGGAGCAATGGAATTGGTGTCAGTTCCGGTACGGGGAGGGGACATTGAATTTGAGCAGAGAAAAAAAAATTCTTCTGCAGGGGGCCCGGCTGGTACAGAGAAGCCAAGAAAAAAAAAAGAAACCGGATTTGCTTTTAAAAAGTTTTGTTGCCGCAATTTTTTTTTTATCACCAGTGGTGATTTACCATCGTTTTGTTGTCGCAAAATTGATGAATGTGGTCGTGTTTCTGCATTTGACGCCAGGGTCAAACAGATGGTTTCACTCGTGGGACTTACGTCACTGGTCACACATCGGCACAAACTTTTCAAGAGGCTGCAGAACATTTTGTTAGCTCGAGTGGGAGCGCTTACAAATGTTATAAGGCAGTCTTGGGATAATACAAGGCACAGAGGCCAAAGTGAGAGAGGTGGAGAGGGCTTGTGGGTGGAATGTTTATAGTCTTCGAGAGTGTGTGGAGGGGGGGAGGTAGAATGGCAACGGAGGTAAGCTGCTCATTGGATCAGTTGCTTGAGAGATGAAGGAACGACGAGATGGAACAAGCCACATGGAAGGCAAATCACGGATCCAGAGAGGGAAAAAAAACACACAATTCAACGGGGACTTGAGTTGAGCAGAGATGGCAGAAAAATGAGGAATGAGCGAGAAGAGCAGAGGTTTTGCTGCCGCTCGCAGACGATTGGGGATTTTCGATTTTTGGTCACACAGTGCGCAGATGTTCCTGTTTTTTTTTTNGGGGGGGGGGGGTTTATTTAATACAAACGTGCCTTGGCTCCTCAGTCCCTGGGGGCTCGATTGCGGGGCGGTGCAGAGGCTCCGGCGAGCCGTACCGAAGGAAAGCCGATGGACTCGCTCATAAGTCTGCTCCCGACGCTCGGAGGCGCGACGAACTCTCACGTCGTCCCCATGACGTCGTTGCCAATCGCCTCGAACCGGATCATCCGAGGCGTCCAACTCGGGGCGGACACGAGGCGTGACCGCCGTGCCACGCTTGTGACGCAAAGGATTTTTGTGCGTTTTGTTTTACCTCTCTCCCCCTTTCAAATTTGTCGCGGCGGCGGCGCTCGCGG
>JAZEWT010000024.1:1457938-1472984 GCA_036362905.1 Mordacia mordax | reverse complement strand
ACGCACTGGCACGTGCTTGACGCGCCACGGTGATCGATGTCCGTGACATTTCGCCCCGCGATGCGCATTCGCCGCCACTCGGAGCGCGTCATAGACGCGTGCCGCTGGTTCGACTGCAGTCTTTTTTGTTTGTTTTTAAATTCGAAGCCTCCGGGCGGTGGGAAGGGAAGGTTCGACGCGCGAGCGACAGCGCTTGCGCCCAACTGTTGAGTGGTGCACGGCCCCGGCGCCGCGCTCTGCCGGAGGAGGCGCGGTTCGCCGCGCGCGCGGCATCGCCGCCGCCCGCGCTCCGTGACATTTGAGCAAATGGAGATGAAAATGTTTCGAGGGCACGTGTGGCGCTTGTTGAGCGGTGGTGCAGTGGTTCGTTCGCATGCGGCGGTGTCGACTTGGTGACGCAGCGCAAATCGCGGACCACATGAGCGGTGAGCGATATGAACCAATCCTGGGATTGAACCCCCCCCCGCCGACTTCCCCCCCTGCCCCCTAACCCATAATTAACATTGTGGAGAGCCTTTCATCTAGCATTGCATTGATAAAGAGTTACAAGTGATTATTAGTTATACATAAGGTTTTTACTATCTCTGGGAATTAAATCTCTGACCCGGTGTTTAACAGCGTTCGCCCCATTTATTTTTCTGTTTCCTTCCATTCTTTATTTTTAAACCTCGTTTTCTAAGGTTATATTTTCTGATTTTTTTTTTTAAACTAGTGCAGTGGCACACAACGTTCCACTCTGAAGAATCCTTGCGCAAGGGTCTGTGGCATCAGTTCCATAGCAAACGTGTTTGTGTTTTGGTTGACAGCATTCTTTGGGAGACGGGTGGCTGGGTGAGATGATCTGCAAGTCACTGTGCGTGCATAAGGAATCCTGCCAAATATGGATGATCAACGTGACTGTGTACAAGCACGGGATAAAGTTGAACATCCCTCACGGTTACTGCAAGAGAAATGTGGAATTTGTCACATTTGGCTTCGGGGTGTAAGGGGGACGGTGAGCAGAGATAAACGCAGTCACCGCTTCGCTCGCTGGAGTCCGAGATCTCTTTGAAGTTTGCCATTGAGTTAGAGAGTCAGGAGGTACGATAAAGGACACCGCCTGCTTTGTATCCAGTTAGAGAGGGGAAAAAAAAGATAAGCAGCACACGGGTCCTTCAAGTAAAGAAATCTTAGCAAATCTCTCGGCCGAACACAAAGGATGAGGTCAATCCTGGCGCATGTTGAGAGCTCGACAGATAAGTGATGTTTGCGGGGGGGGGGGATGGGGGGCGGGTGAAAGGTAGTCTAAAAAACAGCCTAATTATGATCAGTGGTTCGAGCAGACGCAATCGATGGTATTGTGGAACTTCCATTGCGCCACCCAGCCTTGTGACACAGCCACGCAATTAGGGTGCAACAGCGGTATCGATTTAACAGAGAGTGATGTTGCGGCAGCAGTCGCAGCAGATATACGGGGAGGAATTGGAGGCGGCTCACAAAGCACGCGTTCTTGATTCTCTCATAAGTGACGAAAGCAATGTGGGAATTGGCTTGGAGGGAGTTAATGTAACAGCTCACAGCGAGACAAGGTGGGGGAAGTTAATCAGCGTTGAGTAACCACGGTAATGATGTCCTTTGCACACGTGGGAAAGTCTCAAATTAGCGAGTGCAGATGGAGGAGAAGGAGGTTGGCTTATTATGCTACATGGCCGTGCTGCTTAAAGGCAATTTCAGGATTAACTCCTGAGATTTCACCGTCGCCAAGCGGTATTGCTTCACTCGCCCTTAAAAAAAATACAATTTTCGCGGTATCGTTTTAACATTACCGACCTTTGCTGAGCTTCAGTCTGCTCGTAAACATACGTGAGGGATTTGTAACCCTTATGTTTCGTAGTGCGTTTGCAGTTGATTCAGTTGTTAAGGGCACATTGTATCGCAAGTTTGAAATGTGATGGGGCACCCCTGCTAAAGTCTTCCTGGATAATTTCGCGACCACAGTTTGGCTCGCAATCAACAACGTCCACGGTGAGCTCTCGGTGAAGCCCTTCGATGTGTGTTCTTGGCTCGTTCCTCGTGTTATTCCGCATAGATGTCCTGAACATCGGACGGCTCAACCGGCAAAAACCTGCGCTGCTGTTTTTTGGCTTCGAACGAAACTCTCGTGGCTCCGTTGTCAATCGGACAGATTCGAAACGCGGGCTCAAACCGCATCACGCACCAGAGAAACCTAATCCTGGGTGGAGAGCCCAGCTTGCTGAGCGCCCCCAAAGCCACCGCAGCTGCCTGGCCACCCTGCCGCGCACTCCTGTGCCACTCGTTCCTGTGCCACTCGTTCCTCTGAACTCCTCGAAGCACTCGGCTCAAGCAGTGACCACTTCTCCAGTTGCTACGACTCGAGAGCCGAGCGCGAACTTCAAACGCGGCGTTTGAAACTGCGCGCGTCGTGAGTTGTGACAGCTAATGAAACGCACGCTCTCGTGCAACAAGGGGACAGAAATCTGTCCGTCTGTCCGCGTTAACGCTCATCGCGCTCGTCCTCGTCTCTTGCCGGTGCTCCCCTCCACTCATGATTTTTTCTCTCTAAGCAGAAGTAAACGCTTGTCTTGGCAGGATGTGGGTGAATGCGCCGCCGATACGATAAGCCAGCACTGTAAGCGGACAGGGAACAGTGCATTTTTGTGTTACGATTTGGCCATCGTTTATCATTGCAGATGACAATCACGTCGCGAACCCCGACATGGTTTGCATGTATTGCGGCCTTGAGCGAGAGCGAGTTTGTTCTTCCAGCTTGGGACACTGACCCTTGTGCGGCACAGCATTGGTCTGGGAGTGAGTGCAGTGTGTGCCAGTGTTGTGTCATGAAACCAGAGACCGGAGTTCAAGTCCCCCCCCCCTCCTCCTCCTTCCCCGATCATGGTTAATGTCAGTTGCTAGTTGGCTTATTTAATGGGAATCGATTTTAACAGGTAGCCGGATGTAATTGGTTAACTTAATGTATGCGCATGACTGTGCAGGGCTTGTCTTCAATCATATCACAGTACTTGTCATGAACCAACCGTGGAAAGTGGTAAATTAATTAAAACTTCTGCTACACTGGGTGATGTAGAAATAATGTCAATGTATTGAAAGCTATTAAGCATTTTTCATTTGCGACTGTCATATTTTTTCCATATGAATAATCTTTTCCCTTCCCAACAGTGGTGAGCACGGTGTCACAGTAAGTAGCACCGCCGCTCCACAGCAAAAATCCCTGGGTTGGATTCCCGGCTCAGCTTGCTCATCTGTGTAGAGTTTCATGTTCTCCCCATGTCCACAGTCCAAAGACACGCTGCTGCTGCTCGAGTTATTTGGCCCACTGACTAAATTGTGGACGGCACGGTGGCCCTGTGGGTAGCGCTGTCGCCTCACAGCAAGAAGGTCCCGGGTTCGAATCCCGGCTCGGGTGCCTTTCTGTGTGGAGTTTGCATGTTCTCTCCCCGTGTCCGCGTGGGTTTTCGCCGGGCACTCCAGTTTTCTCCCACAGTCCAAAAAACATGCTGCTGCATAGGTTACTTGGCTTGCAGACTAAATTGCCCGCAGTGCCCGGTGATTGACTGGCATGCCATCGTGGGTCTATCCCTACCTTGCGCCCTGTGTCTGCCGGGATAGGCTTCGGCTCACTGCAACCCTGTACAGGACTGAGTGGTTTCTGACGATGAGATGAGAGACTAAATTGCTTACTCCTCGCCGCTAGATAGCTGTTGACAAGCACTGCATAGTTCAATGGTTCCATCCAGCTTTAAATAAAAACGGACTGAGCAAGATGCGCTGACGTGCTCGAGCTCCGCTCTAAGGATTTGTAAAAAAAAAAAGTGTGGTGGTTAATGGAAGTTCTCCATTGCTTTCATGATTGGCAGCTGCCTTTTGTTGCCGAGCGCGTCTGGGGTTGAATAGCTTTTGAGAATCGTTCAATTGTTGGCATTTTTCTGAATGCAGAAAAGAATACACATCTTGAAAACCGATGCGAACGATCACCCAGCGAGGCAGCGAGCGCGAGCATTGGCGAGCCGGTGTGGGCGTGCGTTTATTGGAATGCGAAACCCATGTCGAGGCAGCTCATCCAGCTGCTAATAGAACCTGGCAATCTGTCCCGTGTGGCCCTGTCGTCCCGTGCACGTTAGTGGCCGTGCCGTGACAGTTCTGCATTTAGTGACATTGTTAAATCCCCAGGTTTCAACATCTCACAGCGAGGAAGGGAACGGCACTCTAATGCGTTCAAGTGACAGTGACGCATCGTATATTGACGTTGCATTATTGTTGAGAGCATAACCAGAGGGCGATGGGGTCTTGAATGAATGTCGGGCAGTCACTCGTAAGCTGTAGAACGTTTTGTTTACGCTTGTCATTGGCGTCCATTGGTTGGCCATGACCAATCCACTGCTGGATGATGGAGGCTTTCTTAGCCAGTGCTATCGCGCACGGTCCGGCGATCGAACAAGCCACGTTTCGCCGGCGCACCAACTGCAATCCTTGCTTCGTCTAAGTGATGGAACTCCTCGTGTGTGCGTTCTTTGGCTGCCACTATTATAGTTTCAACGGTGGCGTAGTGAGTGGCGCTGCCACCTCACAGCAAGAAGGTCCCCGGATTCGATACTGGATCCAGTGCCTCTCTCTCTCGGGCGTTTGCACGTTTTCCTGTGTCCGCATGGGTTTCTGTCGGGTACTCCGGTTTCCTCCTACCTTCCAAATAAAACACAGCCGAGGTTAATGTCCTTACAAAATTGCACCCGGGTGCCCTGCGATGTAACGGGCTTACCCCTCCCTGCTGGACAACCGTAAAAAGAAGCTACATAGCTTAACGTTTTCTTCCAGCTGAAATATAAACGGACTGATGGCCGACATCTGTTTACAAGTAAATATAAAGTGCAATGATCCCCCCTCCCGTATCGATTGCTCCTAGATTTAAGAATGCATTTTTATTTTGTTTAACATTGCAGTGGCTGCAGGGGGTGAACATGAACTCAGTTTAACGTGGACGGAACTGTAGAGAGAGAGAGAGAAAAAAACCGCCCATCAATTATTATGCGTCAATGTGATGGATCTATCCTTGGCCTAACAAATCCATATAAATCCGTGAATCATTGCGTCGTCGCATCGCGTGATTATATGTTGTCTCGCCGTGGGATTCGCTCGGGTAGCGCTCGGGTGGTCGAACAGCAGGGTGCTGCCAGTTAACAGAAGGGAAAATTTTTAATTCGGGGCCAGCGTTGATTTAACCCCATCATAGCTGGGGATGGGGGCTCTTTAAAATGAGTCGCACACTATCGGCACCAATTTATAGTTTTGTTGAACATGGCTATTGCCGGTTGTTACACGGAGAGACTGGCCTCACCATAGAAACGTGGAATTGACGCCACTGTCAGGAGGTCATCGCCGGAAATGAGCGAAGGAGTTTGGAGGCAAATAAGAATGGGTTTTAAAACAAACGCGCCTGCTCTTTTGACAGTGACGAGTGCAATGCTGTACTCGTTTAGTGTTTTCCACATGTACGCACACAGCCTCCCTGGTGTGCACAGCAACAGTGGGTGCGCGTATTTGCATTCCTGCTGAGAGTAACGTTGGAGAGCCATGCGCCGGTCCGTTCAAACACACACGTGAAGCTTGTCGGGTTTTCCATCGGCTCGAAGAGGCGCGCATCGCCAGCGAAATACTTTACAACGTGAGACAGGAAATTTGCGACGGTGCCTCCAGTCAAGGGCAGGAAAAGCGACCTCTTTTCCCATCCATCCCCACCATCCTCCCCCACCATCTCTCTCTCTCTCCCCCATCCCACCCAATCTTCCATCAGCTTTCTGAGACGCGCAGTCGCCGCTCCGGACCACAACCGCCCCATCCCCCCCCCCCGCCGCTCGCTCGCCTCTCCTCCTTGTGCGCATTTGGCCTCTCAGACTCTGTCTCCAGCTGCGGGAGGGGGGCCGCTGCCGCCCTGCACTTTGGCTTTGCGTGTGTGCTCATCCGTGGCTGAGCGAATGTGTAAACAGGAGAGGGTGCGAGGGGGGGCTTAAAAATGGCACGGCGCAACAAAGGCAGCGTGTGCCGTGCCGGATCCGGTGTGCGGCGGCTTAAAGATCTCCGACCGAGGAACGCGGCCACTGTTTTCGTCTCCTGAACGAGCCAGGTTGTTTAGGGCACCTCCTGCGATGTCATTGCTACCCGAGGTACGTGGCCCGTTTACATTTTTAATATTTGTCGCAAACGTTTGCGCGTCCGGCGCGTGAAACGGTGGAAATGAGACGGCTCGTTTGTGAACGCGGTGGGTTGTTGTTGTTTTAAATTCGTCGTTTTCACGGTGGTTGTCTGCACCTGTGTGGGGAGCTGAGCTGATGGTAGAGATGTTTTGGGACTTGCGTCTGGGCGCTGCGGTTAATTTCCGCGGTGGCAGATTGAGCACTGGCAAATTTATCCTGATGCATTGCGTGGGTCGCTGTGCTTCAGTGCCAAGGTCACCCGCTGGCGGAGCCGTGTTGGCTGAAATAGAAAATTAAGTGGAATCTGATGACAATTTCTTTTCCTGACAGTGACTGAGTACCATGTTAGGGCATCGGGTGGATTCTCACAAGTGGCTTTACGTTGTTTTAGATGACAAAAGTTACCGTTATGGTATGTGGGCATGTATTGTTTGCGAGCACCTGTTATTGATGTACAACGCGAGCTTTGAAGAAGAGCATCTAATGATGATCTACTGATTGCTTCAGTGTGAAAACTAATGCGTCTGTAGCTTTATATTTAGGTGCAAGGAGCTAACAAAACCATGCGAGTCAGCAGAGACGTAACTAAGACAAAGGTGCAGCCCAGCAATTGCTGCTGTTTGCGGAAGAGCCTCTTCTAGAGTGAGCGCTAGAGAGCCCCTATAGGAGGGGGTATGTTTGCCGATTCTTCCGCACTTGCCAGGATGTCTTGTAAGAGGTCAAAGTAGCCATACCATACCTGATCACCCCCCCACTGTTCAGCTAAATATAGTGCCCACGGTTCTTCTGCTGCTCGCACAGAGGCACGGAAATAAAACAAGAACCTGCAGCAATGTATCAACTGCCACGATGGGAAGATCGATTGAAGCAGTGACCTCTGGGTTTGCAAGTCCAGTATGTTGACCATGACACCGTAGCAAAGTAATGCAGCAGTGTACCTTGGTGACTTGCAGATCGGGATACCAATGGGTAAAATAATTGGGGTGTTTTCATGCGAGTTAAAATATTTTTCTTTGCTCATTTTTGTACTGTGAAGTTAAATTGAACGGTATAAATTCCGACTTCACCGCTGTGGCGTCTGATTCTGGAAGTGTGGAATTCGGCCCAGATGTCCCTGGCTCCGTTCCGTGGGAGTGTTTCCACTCCTTGAGATGTTTTAATGTTCTCTGAACTTTAAATGCTTAACGCTGCTATTTTAGTTTATTTTGCTTTCGCTCGAAAAAGGTCTCCTGTACACATCTTGTGACTGGTCTCGTTTCATGCAGCTTTTTAAAAACTCTCTTCATTTTATTGGTGGAATGTTGCAGTTGTTTGTCTGCTGCCCATGCATATCGAGCGGCAGAGAGGACACCCTGGTCGTGTATAGATTGTCTAAAATTCATTCCGCATAGACACACTCTCTCTCTCAAGCGAGCGTCTGTCAGGGCCTTTCTTTCGCTCTGCTCGGCGTCAAATAAGTAAAATCTTAAGGCTTCCTTTGACCAAATCGGCAATGCGGCAGACCGTGGTGCCGAACATGGTGCCATCTGTTCGGTGTCGTGTGCTGCGTTTCAAGTGGAGATTTGGAACATAATCCGTGCACGGTCAAAATCGTAATTCACGTCCCCGTACTGCTGGATGAAGGCCTTTTCATGCGGTCAATCATTGGAGGCGTTTGAAACTGTGCGTCACCGCTGTGTTCAGTACCAGTTTGAAGAGGGGGGGTGGGACTAGGACCTGTTCAGATGATCACTTCCCACTGATGTTAGCCGTGGTCTGGCATCGAACACTTGCTTGCCAGGTTGCAGTTCAGCGCGCTAGCCACTGTGCTGCCAATCTTCGCGCTCTGTCTGTTGGTACCGACACCATTTCATTGCCGCCTTCTAATTCTCGCCGAGCTATTTACAGTGCAGTGTTCATTTATTAATGTTGGCTTCACCAACTGCGCAGAAACACTAGCAGACATTCTGTCCTAAAAATGCCTGATTTGCCAACGCTGAAGCACAGTTGGCTTGTTGAGTGAAGACAGTGCAGTGCTTATAACTGAAAGGATTTAAGATACGAGCGTTGCCTGTTTTTCTTTTGAAGAGAAAATAAGCAAATTCATTGACAAAATCGCTTTGCAAGGAGAACCGTGGAAAATGCATTTTGCATACATTTATATAAACAGCACAGTGAGCCGTGTGTGTATATATACATGTAAGCTGTCCAACTATGGACTTGCAACAGATTTTAAATTACATGTTCGTTTTCTGAACTAAGATTCATGCTATAGTTCAAGTTTGGTAGACAGCAGTGTTCATAATCGAGCGTGCTACACTAATGTGTGGAATAAGGGCAGCTGTCACCGGGGGTACCCTTTCGAATGTTTGGCACCATGGAATACGCTCTGAGGATGCCCTGGAGGAGGGCACTATATAACAAAAATAAATCCTCGTAATTTTAAAAGCATGCTCGGGTAAAATTTCAAATTGCAGTCTTCAGCTATAACTTGCACATTATATAACTTACAAAAGGTAAGTGTTATTGTTGTTGTTGTTTTACATACCGTGCTCCTATTTGATGACGAGGCCAGTATTGGATTGGCTGCCCCTGTTGGCGCGTTCCCTCGTTATCAGAGGGATCGAGAGCTGGGAGCAGTTAGTGCTCCGCTGGCTCTCACCGCCCCAGACGCTCACACCTCGGCACATTCTCAGCCGAGCACGTGACTGCGTTTCACGTGGTCGGCCTCATTGTTTGAAGCCCGCCCTTAATAAATCAGGTGACCTCTTGCTACCACCGTGTGTGGCAAGGCCAAGAATTTACTGTTGGTGCGGTGTTGAGTGACACTCGGCGGGCAATTATGACTCTGCCATTAACCTGGTGTCAAATGGCATGCCCCGCGCTCAATATTCCCACAAGCCAGACACCGTGACTGGCTGCCCAGTGAAATTCGCCGTTATTGCTGTTGGTGCCAGTCTGAAATTTCCCACTACTGGGCAAATGCCCTCCTCGCTTTGTCCAATTTGCCCCTTCGGGTCGTTAGTGGCCTTTGAACTTTTTATTTTGTCTTGTCTTCTCTTCCACCGCCTTCCTTTTGCCACTTATTTTCCCTTTGACATATGACCAGACACGATAACCTGCGCGTGACCTTTGATAATTGTGAACCGAAGTGCAAAGGTCAGACGCCGAATGTCTGGTGCAGAATTCGATCTCTTTCTTGGGAACCTAGCTGCTGTCCATGGTAAATCGGAGTGTGCGTATGGTGATTGGTTAAAATCATTCGTGTGGTGACGGCGTTACCAATTACGGGCATAATGATTCGTCCCAACACCGCGTTGGGGATCAATTAGTCTTTGCAAATTGAGTGAGCAATGCTGCAGGCTGCAGTTGCTGCAGGTGTCCGTTAAGCCAATGACATACAACATATGAATGGAAAACGTAGATTATTATTCACACAGATATATATTCCAAGTCTTAAGTATCGTTATAAGTCAGTGCATTGTAACCTCGTACGCTTATGCAAAATGTCCTTGCACTCAAATTAATATTGCCTTGTGCGCGTCTGCTTGGCAGAAATTTACCATGAGTAGCAATTCCACGTTTCTCTGGCAGAGAGCAGTCTATTAGAAAAAAAAGATTTTAGATTTCCCTCATTTACTCACTCGCACTTTGTCACCGAAGCTTTGCAGCCAAGCACATCTCGAAGTATGGTGCCCCCATCCTGGCTGATGGTGAGGTCTGTGCTCTCCATGTGTCAACCAGTGACCCGCAAGCACCACCAATGCACACGATTGACAACGCGTGGCACATAGAGATTACGTTTTGAGTGGAGTCATTCGAAGAGAGAGTGACTCGGGCGCACGGTAACCTGCAGAGCCGCGTCGTTAGCCGGTGTCAAACCTCCAGACACTGGGTGCTACGTATTGTGATATTATCGTCCGTTTAATTGAATGGTTTTTTTTAGTTGCGGGAGGAAACCTCCGCAGAACACGGTGGGAAACGCACAAACGCCACACACATCAAGATTCCCAAGGTGGGACTGAAACCGCTTTGGGCAGGACTTTGTGTGAGGCGCGGACTTTACCAATGCGCCACCCTGGCGTTCACCAGCGGGTTCCCTTAATCTACGGCGAGAACCTGCACCTTAACGAGGACTAGAACCTGCACCTTAACGAGGACTAGAACCTGCACCTTAACGAGGACTAGAACCTGCGTCATGGCGAGTGCCGTGAGCTGGCTTGATACCCCGGTCGCACACTCTTGGAACGGGATGTAATTGTCATGCACGCGCCGTTTTGTTTGTGATGGCTTCTGCGACGCGGCACTGATTTGACGTTTTGCGGGTCGCCCGTTACGGGTATGTCCGTGCCCTTGTGAGAAGTGCAGCGGCAGTTTCCTGGCTCCGCCGCAAGGCAGACTTGTGTTTCGCACAGTTGCGCGAATGGCTCTGTGTGCATCACTTTCATCGTGGACCATTAATTTTGATGCCACTTTTTGATGGTGAAAGGACAGCTGCTGTTCATCATTTTGCACCTGACGAGTTTATTTGACTTAGCGGCGCCCTTCCACCCCGCTCCCGACCCTCCTCGTGAGTTCGTAAAGTCTCATTTTAGATGCAGTTGTGCTTCTTCTCCCCATCTGAACACAGTTTGAAGGCTGGCTCTGTGTTCCCGGCAGTTCTTACACTTGCCGTATACAGTGTGGCTTGGCCAAACTTAAACAGTGAGGTCTTGAAGCTCCCCTAATGCAGGATACTGTATATGTTGCTAAGCACCTTTATGTGGATACCGCGCCAAAACGACGGTCGTTAAAGCAAAGCGATTGTTTGAGGTAATAAAAAAAATGGTGCAACATTGTTTATTGTCAGGGGATACGCGATCCGGTGTCTGATAGTTTTCTGCGAGATTCCCGCCGGTGGCATTTAAACAAGAGTGAGGTAGGACTATGTTAACATTTGGTGGGGGGAGTGGGTCAGATAGGACATGAGTCAGAGTTAAAATCTCGAACCCAAACTATTTTCCTTTTAACTTATCACGGCAGCGAATGCGTCATGGTGAACGTGCATTTTTAAATGGATAAATTGAATGATAATGACGGATGTGTAAATGTTTCCAAAGCCGGTGCAACAGGAGGAGGGTTCGTTGCTAATACTTTGTTGCTTTGGTGAACGGTGAACTCTTAGGTCTGCTCAGCCTCCTAGGCCTTGGAATTATTATCTTGATAACACTGTGGTACATGGCCTATGTACATCTGCTGTTGATGGTAGAATTCAAGCACGGCTACCTTTTCCACAGTTGATTATCACGAGTAATCAGCGCCTGCGCCCAGGTAACACCTGCGTGTTGGAGCATCAGATGCATTGAGAGTAGCGCATTGCTTTCTGCGTTGGGACTGATAGTCATTTATTGGACGCATGCATGCATCCAGGCAAGACTTATTTAGCTCAACGCATTCGCCAATTACACACGTGGCTTTTAAAATTAAATTGTACATAACCGGAGACGTTTTTGACAATGGCCCTCATTCATGGCCTAGAGAGGCAGTCGCCACTCTGTACGCTGGGAAGAAATATGAGTAGTGGCCCGGAGAGTTGTTTCGAACATTTTATCCTTTTAAAGCCAGAGTTCTCGACCAATGTGCGTCTGTGTGACTCGTGCACCACTGACAAATAATTTAGCCGCCAGCGCAGATCATTCACGGAACAATGGAGGACTACTCCCACTGACCAGTGATGGACACAACATCCAAATGGACATGACCCGTCAACTGGTGTATTATATCTGTTTATTTTTTCACCAAAGTGCTTCCGCTGTAAAATAGTTTTTGATGCGACCTCCTCAAGCAACAATGGACATTGTGACTGTGGCAGAATACGCACTGTACTCTGCGGATTTTCTTAAACCAGGGATGGATGTCTCGCGCGTTCGCTCGCATTGTGTCATCAAACGGAGCGCGGAGCGGATGACGATGAATGAAGACGACTGATCCAGCGGGCTTTCGATTTCTCGCCCAAAAGGTGTGGCGACACTGTGAGAAGATAACCCGGCAGCGTTGCCAACTCACTCCGTCTCTTCTGCGCTTAAACCCACCCGCGAATCTGGGTATTTTTTTGTCATTTCTTGCGTCCGGAGTTTTGGCTGCACGCACCGCGCGCATGTTTATTTTTTGACCAGAGCCATGAGTCATTTCCACAGTCTGGAGGCTCGGTGGGGGCGGTGGTGGGGCAGGGACGAGAGTGGTGGGGGGGGTAGAGGGATACATTTTGAGGTCTGACCCTTGACAGGAAAGTGCACAAACACGAAACACTTGCAGTTGAAAAAACACGCACGTGGTCTTACCCTGCTCGTCCGAGGCAGAGCGAGTTTGCTTGTCGTCGGCTGTGTTGAGCCTCTCGCTCCACTGCTGGACGAAGGCTTCCACATGCCTGCCAGGGTACATCTGTTTCTGTGCGGTAGCCTCCAAGTGCACAGTTATTTCATTGTTTGAACGCTCCTTTGGTCCCTGTGCCCGTCTCTGTCAGGAGGTTATCACGCCGCATCAGTTGTTCACATTCTTCCAGGCTCTTTGATTCACATCTGTCAGCTTGCCTTCCTGAAACTACTGAACAGTTCAAATATGCACTGCTCTACCTACAACGAACCATTTTCTTACCCCAAGAAAGATTCTGCTTGGTGGTGTGTATACATTGTAAGGTATGAAATCCATTTTTTGAGTCAGGTCACGTGAAATATAGTGTCGTTTAACCGTCCACCACCCGACACGGCCAATTAGCAAGGTTTGTCACGTGACCAGAACGCACCAATTCCTTCACTATCTCAGCACACGGGTGTGTGGGAGAGCGAACGCACGGTATTCATAATAGGATTCGACGTTTCGCTGATAATTGCAATCCGCATCATCAGGTACCCGCGCCAAATCTGGGCGGACAGGGTTGGCGCGGGTATTATTATCGATGAAATGGATTTCATTGTCAATATTGGTCACGAAAGTCTTTGAATTGAAATAACATTGTAATTAAGTCTACCCATTTTTCAGTCCACCATTGTATGGAGGTCTCCCCCCACACTGTTAGTCACATGGTAATTTTACCATAACTCCCCATATGGTCATAGTGGTTTATGTAGGAGGGGTTTATAAAATCGACCACACATCAGTACAGATGCGATTTATAGCTGCATTAATATATTACAGCCCTTTAACAATCTGCTTTAAGCCTTTAGGCATCAGCAGCAGACCTTTAACAACTTAATCCAGGGTTTCTCAACCTCTTGCACCTCGTAGGGCCACTTTAGGTCCTCCTCCTCGGACCACTAGGTCGCGCCCGTGGCCCACTGGTGGGTCGCGACCCATCGATTAAGAATGGCGGCTATTTGGCCATACTTCACCAAGTTGGTGACCGTGTTTTTGAAGGGAGGCTCCTGGACTTGATCAGATATTATTCACTAGCGATGCCATCGAGCCCTCATTTGAATATTCTAACAAGCAACGCAAAATCTTGCCTGCGCACTGAACCGCTGGAAACTCTTCCACACGTGCACAGTTAAACCCACAGGTGGCCACACTTAGACTACAGGGTTTACACGGTGGCTCTGTCGGGCAGGTTGTGTGCCACCTACCTCAGCTGGCACGACCTGGGGACACCAGGACAAGTCGTCACAGTTGTGGCCTCCGTCTCTGCCATTTTTGGCAACCTTTATAATCAATTCGGCAGGTTTTTTGTGGGATAATTCTGAAATAGCTTGGCTTTGTAACAAAAGTTCCTTTAAACCGGGATTACATGGCACGGTGGCCCGGTGGGTAGCGCTGTCGCCTCGCAGCAAGAAGGTCCCGGGTTCCAATATCGACTCGGGTACCTTTCTGTGTGGAGTTTGCGAGTTCTCTCTCCCCGTGTCCGCGTGGGTTTTCGCCGGGCACTCTGGTTTCCTCCCACGGTCCAAAAAACATGCTGCTGTATGCGTTAATTGGCTTGCAGACTAAATTGCTCGCAGTCCCCGGTGATGGACCGGCGTCTCATCGTGGGTATATCCCTGCCTTGCGCCCTATGTCTTGCAGGATAGGCTCCGGCTCACCGCGACCCTGTCCAGGACTAAGCGGTTTCTGACGATGAGATGAGGTCACATTGCGTAGTCGGGCGCCCTCCGCGCTCTGCAGGCAGAGTAATTGATTAAGCGCTGTGAACGATCGTTGGCAGGGATTTCCTTCAGTGCATTGTGGAATAAAACCCACGTAATGTTTTCACTCTCTCCACGTACACCGACCATGTACTTCACTCCCACTGGCTGCTCAGACATTCAGACGTTGCTCTACCTCTGGACTAATTGCTTTACCGATGAATACTTGTACAATGTTGAACTCCCACGTAGCCTTGCACCATAGTATGTCTAATGTGATATAAAATCTCGGCTCACTCTTGTAAATATTCTGGTAATTATAGGATGAAATTGGGAAGTGAGGTTTATTTTTTAAATTCCTTTCGGCACAAATGTGTTTTTTGAACGTCCGATCGCATCGGGGAATGTGCACGGTTGAGATCTGCTTATCTGCTGACGATCATGACGTTACTTCGCTTGGGGTTGTACGTTATCTCGTGGTGTTAGTGACTGCGTTGTGTAGTATCAAAAGCAATTGGTCCATTGAATAGCAGAAAGAAAAATGTGTAGGTGGAAGGCTTATCAAATTCATCGCCAATCCCTTTGCCGTTATGTCAGTTTAAGGAAAGAGCTATGTGCTGTTTAGGAAAGTTTCGTGCGATTTTTCTCAATAATGGCTGTGTATACATACTTGCGCTATCAGGATCAACTTGAAGCCAAACAGATTCTGTAGCGCATCCCCCACGAGCAAGGAAGCATCGTGACGCGCTTGTGAAACATCGTGACATG
>JAZEWT010000024.1:1427633-1443460 GCA_036362905.1 Mordacia mordax | reverse complement strand
CCACGCACGCAAGGGCAGGCGTGTACCCGGTCGCGGCGCGTGTGAAGACGCACGCCCGCAAGAGCGTCAGGCACGCCTCTGTAGCCTTGTACCAGGCCCATCCATCATCGTACCAAGTCCATCCTTCACTGTCAGCTGCGGGTTCGGAGGTTGACGGTCGATGTTTGCCAGCCCTTCCTGTGGGCAACAGCTTTCTCATGCCCGTTGCCCGTACACCATCTAAGCGCTTGCGACGCGTGTGATTAGTAACAGTTGCTTAATGGAATGTTTGCCTACACGGCCTTGCTTTAATGTAACACTTCAGCACTGTGACACGGTATTAAGATGGTGTTAAAACATTTACAGCGCCTGTGCATCAGCTGTGCATTACCGCGTGTCTGTGAGACGAGAGCTTCACGGTTAAATAATTCACGAGAATTACTGAGCACGCGATACCAACTGTGATAATAGGATCCAGTTGGGTGTCGCGGCGTTTGTTACGAAGGCTCTGCGTTGCCGTTTGGTTACGAGTCAACCCTGCCCTTCGATCAGCCCGCGGTCAATAAGATGTACACCGCTTTGTGGCAAGTCACTGCTTGTTGTTATAATCGGTGACTCGTCCCCAGCAGAGTAATGTGGAGTTTCCAGGCGTGGCCCCAAGTGCACCAAACGCGAGAAGCGCCCCACACTTGTTGGAGCATGAAGCCACCCGCTTGACCTTTGACTCTTGAGTAATTGTAACAGCCATGCGACGACAGCAACAACGTAATTCTGCTGGACGAGGGCCCTCCCCATGCCGTGTCGGTCACTTAATCTTGTATGACCATACTTCATCACCCTGGTCATCACGAGCTGGTGAAGGTGGGGGGGGGCAGGAGCAGTTCCACACCACCGCTCGACGCCACTTCAGCCACTGCCAAGATTCTTAACTTAGACGATGATTGTGATAATTTAGCTACTGCCGTGTTGTGAAATCTACACCGCGAGGGTGCGTACCGCAGTACGCTGACCACCGCTTTACCCGAGAAAACTCGCGGCCGTCGTAACTGGATCGTGTGCTGCCTTGTGTCGCAGGCGTAGGGCCATGCAGCCGTCGGTGCTGCTGCTGCTGTTGCTGCCGCCGCTGTGGCCGGCGTCCGCGGCGCGGCCGTCTCGCTCCGCGCGACTTCGCGCCTTCCCCGAGGCACGACCGCTCGCCCACCTCGCGCGCGACGCCGCCACGGGCGACGTCTACGTGGGCGGCACCAACCGCCTCCTGCAGCTGACGCCGCTGCTCGACGACAAGGCCGTGGCGGTGACCGGCCCCTTGCCCGACAGCCTCGAGTGCCTGCCGCCCTTCCCGGACGGCTGCGACGTGCACGAGGCGGACGACGCCAGCGCCCTGCTGGTGCTGGACGTGGCGCGGGGCCGCGTGGTGGCGTGCGGCAGTGCGCACCACGGCACGTGCGTCGTGCGCGACGCCGCCAACCTCACCCGCGTGCTCTACCGGGCCGAGGCGCCGACCTCGCTGCAGGCCGTCGTGGCGGGCGGCGAGGCGGCGGTGGGCTTCGTGGCGCTCGCCGGCGAGCGCGACATGCTCTTCGTGGGCACGGCGTGCGGCCGCCAGAAGCTGAAGCCGCTGTCGATCCGCTTCCTGCCGCCGGCGGCGGGGGCGGGGGGCGGCGGCGCGGGCGGCGGCGAGGGCGAGCCGTTCACGCACGACGACGAGTCCTACCTCCGCGGGGAGTATTCGCAGTTCGAGCACAGCTTCGTGGGGGCGTTCGAGGCCGGCCATTTCGCGTACTTCGTGTTCCGGCGCAAGGAGACGCGGCACGCGCGCGGGGAGCCGCGCACGTTCGTCGGCCGCTTCTGCAAGAGGGACCTCAACTTCCTGTCGTACGTGGAGGTGCCGCTGGCGTGCGACGCGACCGCCGCCGCGCCCGGCGGGCCCAGGCGGCAGCACGTGTCGGCCCGCGCGGCCTCGCTCGGCCGCCTGGGAGCGGAGGTGGCGGGCGAGGGGACGGGGACCGCCGGGGAGCCGGCGCTGTTCGTGGCGTTCGCCGAGGAGGCGTCGCTCCCGTCGGGCTCTGCGGCGGCGGCGGCGTCGTCTTCGTTGTGCGCGTTCGCCGTGTCGCGGATCAACGAGGCCGTGGAGCGCGCACGGGAGGCCTGCTACCGCGGCGAGGACGCCTCCGCATACGTGGAATACGTCAGCTCGCTCGAGTGCACCAACAGCCACGTCACCGTACGTGGCTGTTTGAGTTTTCTCATCTCCCCCACCGCTGGACGATGCGGCGTCCGTTTGTTCCTGTCCACGGTCGCGCTCGTTCAGTGGTGGCCTCCGAACGGTTCGATTTCATCTGGCCGTCTCTCTTTTGCTCTCTTCTTCCGCTTCTCTTGCCTCCGCTCGTCGCCTCTCATTCGTTCGCACAACTGTGCTGCCTAATTAAGTTGAACACGCGGCGGAGGTGGGGGTCGACAGAGTTACAGGGCCTGGTCGGTGGTCGTGCCCGCTTTGCATGCATATTCTGATTGTCTGCACATTTCTATCCTACCTTACCTTTACCTCCTCGTATCCACATCCGAATACGTCTCTCCACTGTCCATGTGTACCATGCCGGGGCCCACCCCCACCTTGGAACGATCGCGGCGTTTGGCAGGAGGCCCCGCTGTGATTGACGAGCGGTCGCGTCTCGTTTGCCCCGCCGCAGAGCGGGCAAGCGGCGGAGTGCGGCGTCGACCACCTGCCCAACCCCATCGTGAGCCGCCAGACGCTGGCGTCGCCAGCGCTCGCCGTCTTTCCCGACGTCCACCTCACGGCCGTCGCCACCACCCTCGTTGCGCGCCAGTGGACCGTCGCCTTCGTGGGTGACTCGACCGGGCGGCTCGTCAAGGTGCGGTGGTGCCCTTGTGCGGCTCGCCGAGCTCGCGTGGCCGGGCGGCGAGCCCAGGAGCGCTGCTGCGCTTGACATTGTTGACACAATTCTTCATACGTAGAGTAGACAAGGGCGGCGAGTGTGTGCGCGTGCGTGCGTGCGCGCGTGTGTGTGAAGCGCTCTTTGAACGTTTCCAGCACGAAAATAGCTTACCCGATTGTCTTCAAAATTTGGCTCAGTCACTTTTTCCACCGCAAAATTTGCTTCCAGGGTTTTTAACCCAAGCTGACGTTGGAATTAACCAACTGCAATACAAACTTAATAACGCATTTGTTTTGATTTTCCAGAATTAATATTCCCGAAGATGTTACCATAATCTTTTGGAGAGCCACATGCAAAGATATACTGTGATATTTTTTAATTATTAAAAAACATTGGACGCTAAAAAAAATCCAGCTTTTTGAATTGCTAATCAGCAAAAAAAGTCTTGAACCCCATAATTTTTTAAATGGGGAAAATGCACTAGTCTGTGTATAATGAAGCACGTGTTTGTGTATCTACACTTAATATACCAGGTTTGAATCCTTCATGAATGCATATTTTATCTTATTTGGGGTTAATTTGATTACTCTTCTGAAGCTCTTAACACCATCAGCTTTAAGTTCCCACGTGTGCACCAACACTTATCAAAATTCTTAAGCCGCTCTTCCACCTTTATCCTAATGTCAGAGGAATGTGTTACACGCTTGGCGCAAGATTGCCTGTAGAGCTGGCGCTCTGCTGGTTGTGAATACATAATCTTGAATTCAGTTTTTTCAACAGGGATGGGGAGTGGTGGTAGCTCTACTACTAAGATTTTGAAAAGGATAAAAATAATTAACTCTGTCTCAGTATGTAAACGATTTATGGAAATGTAAGTGTAGCATTTAATAGCTAGTACAGTGCTCAAGTGTGGAATTCTAACCTCAGGAACATATTGTGAAGTTCGGGTAGCCTGAGGGAACCCAGTGCAGAATCTGTGTTTCCTTTATGAAGTTAGTTTCCATTTGTTATAGTTTTTAGATTTTGCCACTGTTACTGTTGACATTTTTCAATGGATCCACACCGTCAACTTGCTGAGGGGAGAAAAGAAAGGTAACTCTAAGGAAAAGTGCAAAATAGCGCGAGGCCTTCCACCCGCTGGCAGCCAGCCATTCCTGAAATAAACATTCGCGCAGTACGGTGCCTAGCAGTGGCTGTAAACGCGTCGTCACGGTAACCGCGGTGAAAAAAAAACTCTTCTCCGGCCATAATTACAGTCGCTCTGTCTCGGCGACACCAGCCCTATTAACGAAAACCAAATAAACACCGTCCCTCGCTTTTTCTTTAAATTGATCTGACAATGCACGGCGCGGAGGATCTTTACAAATGGATCTCCCTCCACGCCGTGCAGCCGGCTTGTCTTTGTGGCATTGCTGCCCGGTGACAGGGCCTGTGGCGTCGATGCCAGACGCGGGGCCTGCGGAGCACGGGGGTTGCCCCGCCGCTGCCACCGCCCGTGATTTACTCGTCCGAGGGGAGGGCGGTGGCGAGGGTAACGGGGCCGCAACCGTCCCGGAATGAGCGAGCGGCGATTTTTTTTTACCGTTGCCGCCGCAGAGCGAACGTGCGGCAGCGGCTAGCGCTTGCGCAGCAACGCATTGTTGCGACGCGCGCGCTACCTCCGCGCCGCCTCGACCAATCGAGGTGGCGCGGAGGTAGTGTGGCGATAGCTCGCGGTCGTTAAGCCAGGGTCCAAACGCACGCTGGAGAGAGAGCGCTAGGTTTCCGTGAGATTAAACCTGAGGTTTTGTGACCCAGGCTGCGAGTCTTGTGCTTGTTTGAGACGGGGCCCCTTCTGATTCAACACGGTTTTATTTTGAGATTACGTTTTCTTGAAAAATGTTTGAGCTGCAGGTGTATTTGCCTCTAAGGACAAATATAGGTTATTTGCCCGTGTTGGTGGAAAAAAATGTCCTTTGTGCCCTTGGAGACCTATGTGTCCGTGTGTATTTTCTGCTTGGCGGGTGAGTAGTTGTCAAACTCCATTACAATCTTGAAAAACAATTTCTGGTTCTGTACATCTCAGCACGTGATGATTCTACTGCAGCTATCTATGGCATGGACCACTTCTATATTTTGCAGTATGTATGTAATAATAGGAATACAGACATTGAAGCATTTTTATTCCTGTCCTCACTGCCTCTTCACATAATTGCCTCACCGGCTATAATATGTGTGTGGTAACAAGTCTTGCCCCGCACTATAGTCTATGTAGACTCAACAAGGAAATCTTTGCGCTTCTGTTTATATTTTCACTTGCAAAGTCCCGTACGAGTGTGTGGATGTTGGTATATGTGTGTGGGGAACATTGATAGATTAATTACTCACTCCACTACAATCCTGGAATGTATTCTCAGCCACGAACAACATGAATGGCATGTGGTTTTTGAACTTTGTCGTGGCTATCTCCTAGTTTTACTGGGCCCTAAATGAGTGTGCAGACAGAGGCGCGCAGTGCCGCTGAGCAAATCTGGAAAAGCGCCGAATTGTGTCAGGTTGTCAGATTTCAGAATCTGAGCTCCGTTAAGGTTAATTCCAGTGGTCAGTGCTTGGCATGGGTCCCCACCATCCCATGCTAGGTGATCATAGGTGGCTCGAATCTGCTCTTATGTGCTCAGCAGTGGCTGTGCAGCAATATATATTATTGGCTCGTACTTCCATGCACCTTCACGCTGTACATCACCCCACATTCACCGAGCTGTGCTGACCAGTGGTTTAGCACCGTCAATCAACCTCTACAACCTGTACAATGTGGGGAGGCCATCATCCAGCAGTGGATTTATATAAGGGTTGTATTTGTCCATAATGTCAAGTATGGATTTTTGTTGAAGGTCAATATTGCATTGAAAATATATGTGTACGTGGTAGAGGAATATATGCATTTGTGAATACTATACATCTTTTTGCCTTTTTCCTGCCCTTGCATTTGTCTCATCTCTAGCCTACGTGTTGTATATTTGTAAACTATGTTTAGCATAACACATGTGTTTGTGCTTCCGCACGGCAAATTCCAAATGTGACCTGGCATTGTGCTGCTGATCATACCACTGTCTCGCATTCTAATCCAGCCTTAGCGGATCTCTGCTCATCAACAGCACTTACTCACTTGCCCTGAGAGGCCGCTAAACAGGGACCTTTGTCTGTACGCGAGTGCTTGTGCAGGCATTCCTGCGCGGAGCCAACAAACCCCTTGGCAACTGGACTCTTCACCAGGCCGAATCGGCGATAAACAGGGACCTGGTGTTCGATGGGACGCAGGAAAACCTCTACGTCATGTCTGAGAGCGAGGTGACCGCCACTGCAGATGCAGCAGCGAGACATTCAATACATTCTGAATTAGCACTCAAGACCAGAGGTATTCGTGATGTAAAAAGAGAAAATGCTTTACCCTTTCTGACAATACAGTTGCAAAGATCTTTGAACCTCAAATGGACACCTTTCACAAGGGTTTGCAAAAATATACGTGCTGGTAATAAAGCATGCACACAATGTGCTTTGTTAAGGTATGCATTGCTCTTGAAACTGATTTGCCCACGCTCGACAGCCTTTTTGTGGCAGTCTCACCAGTTTTAAGTTAAATGTTGTCAAAAGGCAATCAGCTCAGGACAATGCAGATATCAATGAACCAGTAGCTCTGGTCGAGCTCTCGTAACTACGGGCTAAAAGGTGAACATGAGGCTATAGCGAACACTGATATTTATTTCTCCACACATTGCCATCGCTTCCTTCCCTGTGACAGATCCAGCAGTTGTTGCTCTGTCGATCCCAGATCCCAGGGTCTGCTCTTCCAGTCTCATCGTTGACACCATCTGGCTTTAGGACTTCCCCGTGGTCACCGCGGGTCTCCATATTAATCTCCTTGTTTTGTGACCTTGAAATCACGCCTGCTGAGCACAGACGCATCGTGCGGTTATACCAAGTGGCCAACAGCACGTAGCCCGCTTGTAGGTGTAGTTGGTGAGAGTTCACACGCTTCTTGGAATGAGCGCTGTTGTAAGAACTTGCGTGTAATTTATTCGGTTATCAAATTTGTGATTGTTATCTAACTTTTATTTTATAGCGATGTGATCATTACTGCTTGCCGATTTTGAAATGCTTGCCTTATGCGTATCTGTAGTTGCTTCAGATTATATCCCTTTATTTATCGGTCTGGAAATCCAATATTAGCAACATGCAGTTGGCACAATCTCTTCGTAGGTTTGCGTGGCTGTTTTAGCCTTAAAATGTAAAATCAATGCAGTAATGCTCCGTGTAAAAACAGGATGGACGGCGAGCTTGATGTTCGGATATAAATCCCTGCAGATAATTGCAATTATAACCATTGCGGTGGTAACGGCAAGTTTAAATTAAAAACGCAATGCATAAAAAATGTGAGATCAATAAATGCGGTCAGTCTTGCATTTTGTCAGTTACAAATGACCACACAAATATTTAAGTGAAACGCAGTAATACTGTTTGGTTCTGACCAGCCAAACATTGCTAAATTAATTGGGAAAACAGGGCTTAACGGTGATCTATGTACACAGCTGATGAGCACACGGGGATGGAGGCACCTGTAGGTTTACTTGAGGATTTCTGCGATGTCTCTGGCAAGGACAATGTCTTCCCAAACTCCAGTGTCCGTGCGCCATCACAATCTACGTTTAGACATTGACCAGTCTTCAATGACATCCAAGTTAACCTCACGGTCACCACCTCTGATGATTTACAAGAGTGGAAGCGTCGACGGTCGTGGCTATGCATCTGGATTTTAGGCGGTGAATTCTGCAATTCCGAACTGCATAAAAGCAACACGGGACCCAAAAAACAAGCAGTTTGATATCTGTTTATCTTGGGTCATGCGATGGTAGTTTCTTCAATCCACCTGTGTTTATTTTTCAGCTGCTTCACTTGCTGCATAGGAGCTGTCGTAATGTCCTGATAAAGCCCGCTGCTTGCTGCACGTCACCCCACACTTTGACAGCTCTCGCCGGGCTTCAATAACAATAAGCATTTTAATTAATAACATTTGCATATTCACTCCGCGTTGAAGAGCAAGCAAACGAGGCCTACGAGGACCGCTTTGGTGGTTGCAGGACTGTAATTAATAGTAATTAATTACTTTATATAGCAGCATCATTTACCTCGACCTCCGAAAGCTGTGCGAGGAGATTGCAGAGAGATGTAGGGAAGGCGGCCACGCTGCCAGCCGGCGCCAACACGTGCGAGAGACTGCGCGCCATACATAGCGACGGCGTCGGCAATTATTTATTAATTGTGACCTCGAGCGGAGCGGCGCGAGTGACCGGGGCTGGCGCCGTCTTTGTGCCGCAGCTGGCGCGGGTGCCCGTGTCGGACTGCGGCCGCCACGGCTCGTGCGCCGCGTGCGTTGGCTCCGGCGACCCGTACTGCGGGTGGTGTGCGCTGCACGGCAAGTGAGTCTCGTGCGGGGTCACCGCAGCTCGCCGTTTCACATTTGTACCCTGTAGGTGATCTCCTCCCCGGCCCCCACCCCCCGGCCCCCTCCCGCTGCCTTGTCTGTTTCCGCATCTCATTATAAGGTGCCTGGCCTTGACATTGGGGGTTACGCGGCCCAGCCGTGTAAGGCAGAGCATCTCCGCTATAGAACACTTAAAAACCGCACGCGCTGATTGCCTGCTGGCGCTGAGTGCGCGCGGTGTCACAAGGTTTATGCAGCAGAAGTGGTCTGTGTTTTTTTCGCGAGCAATTAATTCATTACTGTTGATGTGTTTTTATTAAGGCGCTGAGTTGTTATCTTTAACGATTATAATTGTATAAATTACAACCTATTACCAATCCACTTCTGGATGATGGCTTCCTCACCGTCGCGCCGATCGTTGCGGTTTGTTTTAAACCGTCCTCCGCCGCACTCGTCGGTATTGTGGATCATCCTGCACCGATGTTGGCAGTGATCCGGAATCAAACTCGGCTCACCGAGTTAATAGGGTGACGTTAAGATTAAAGCTGCACCACCCTCCCCCTCAATTTTGCATCTTAGAGGAATACCCATTGTGTTGGCACCTGCTTTGGCCGTCGCCGACAGCGTTATTCCTTGGCATCATTCCCTGGCACGGGCAGCTGCCTGTGGAGGGAACTTCCCTTTCAAGTTTATAAAATCGGCATTATTCCACGGCGTTTTCTTGCCCGCAAGGGTGAGCTTTCCACACCGTGCTCCGTAACATGGGACCGATTTGAACGTCGAGCCTGGTATTCGCTCGAAATTCCTCGCTGAGCCCAGGGCATTCCGTTTGAATCCATACGTTTCGACAAATCCGACGTTGTCACGTTGCAAAGTCGATCGTGAGCCCGAGCTCTAAGCAGCCGATGGGGGCATTTCAGGCCGTGGCATTTCCAATTATCGCCGCTCAGGAAAGACGTTGCATCTGCGCCTTTCGTTACCACACGCGTCTATAATGTAGGCAGAGCGAGTGCAAG
Organism: Mordacia mordax; assembly: GCA_036362905.1. Taxonomy (NCBI): domain Eukaryota; kingdom Metazoa; phylum Chordata; class Hyperoartia; order Petromyzontiformes; family Petromyzontidae; genus Mordacia; species Mordacia mordax. The sequence continues at coordinate 1,434,110 of JAZEWT010000024.1, read as the reverse complement.
AGACAATAACGCAACCGTTTACTGCGATTACATTTGAGAGCTTTGCACTTGACAGTTATATATAGCTGTTGGTGGTGATTATAATAATAATGTAAAACGTAGTTAATTGTGGAACCGAGGCTTTAGATAACGTGGAGTGCTCAAAGTTGTTAACGGTTATTTTTAACCGTTAATTCACATGACACCATTTTTTAGCGTTGTAAATTGGTATGTTTTTAAAGATTGACGCATATGTGTCGCGATTACATGGCTGGCAAATTATCGCGTCATGAAGGAGTCGTGCAATGATTCGGGTTTTCATGGCTTGATGTTCGAGAAATGTTACTGCGAGGTGCTTTTTCCGGATAGCTGTGTCGAGCGTTCCCCCTCCACCACATTGGACGCGTCATCAGGCTTCTAACGCCATGGGGAAACAGTGCAAAGGGGAGAGGAGGAGGAATGCTCGACGCTGCTATCCCGAAAGAGAAGCTCTTCAGGAGCGATTCGCACGCATTGATCCATCGACAGAATCGATCCTCTCCCACGCGGCGCGCGTGTGGAATCCAAATCCCTATCGAGCAATCGTCCCGCAAAGCTCCTGCCGAGATAACGAACCCCGGCATCGAGCGTCCGGCGATCGGGCCGTGTGTGTGGGCCGTGTGTGTGGGCCGTGTGTCGTGTGTCCGGGCCGTGTGTCCGGGCCGCGGGCCGTGTGTGTGGGCCGTGTATCCGGGCCGTGTGTCCGGGCCGTGGGCCGTGGGCCGTGGGCCGTGTGTGTGGCACGTGTGTCCGGGCCGTGTGTCCGGGCCGTGGGCCGTGGGCCGTGTGTCCGGGCCGTGGCCCGTGTATCCGGGCCGTGTGTCCGGGCCGTGGGCCGTGGGCCGTGTGTCCGCGCCCGTGCCGCCGCCGGGCCCCCACTGACGCCGCCGCCGCCGCGCGTTCGCTGCAGATGCGTGAAGGAGACCGAGTGCCCCCAGGCGGACGTGCGGGACGCGTGGCTCTGGAGCCCCCGCGGCGAGTGCCCCGTCGTGAGCGACCTTGCACCCCACAGCGTGAGCCGCCAGCATCAACAGCAGGTGCGTGTGTGTACGTGTGTGGGCGTGCGTGTGTGTGTGGGGGAGGGCGCGACCTTAATAAGCGCTCGCTAACGGCACTTGACTCTCGAGTTTACTAAGGCTATGTGTGGATCTGTGGAGGTGCGGTTGCTTCTCGGCTGGGAAACCTCGAACATGGGGGGTCTGTTCCGCCACCCCGTCGGTGAACCGCCTTCGACGCTTCACGTGGCCTCAAAGTGCACATGGCCTGGCACAGGGGAGGTGATGACGTCACCACCACTGAAATGCAGTTGTTGCGCGTGGTGTGACCTGTAGTGGGGAGCGGTGGCTCAGCGGTTGGCACGCCGGGCTATGAACTTGGCGACCCGAGTTCGAATCCCGCTCACAGCCAACACCAGTGATGATTTATTGAACTAGTCCTGGACCTCCCCTAGGTCAACTCAGCCGCATATGAGTACCTGGTGCAGGCTGTAAAGGTTGCCACGAGAGACAAAGGCGGCTGGGTGTGGTGATGGTCGCTCACCTAGTGTGCCGTGTCGACCTTTATAGATGCTCGCTTATGGCACTTGACCCGACCATCTGTTAAGGCTACACGGGGAGTCTTTGTCTTTATGTGAGTGTGTCCTGCGGGCGTGCAGACGGATAGCTGTGCACGAGTGCGCAGACTGGAATATGCGTGCGCTGCCCACCTAGCCTGGCTCAAAAGTCGCGGTGATGCCACCGCCAGTTCTTTGCAAACGGCGACCATTGTCTCCGCTGTGCTGTCTCTGTTGGCCCTGGTGAATTTGCACCGCCTGCACACGAAATCTCCGCCACTGCGTTGTGCACAGGTCCTGGCACTGCAGTGGAGACGTAACATTGTGCTGCCAGGTGTGCGTGCGTGATCAGGGGAGCAGGTGCACCGTAGTTGGCACAAGCCGCCACAGTCCCCGGTTCACCGTGAGCTTCGATTTCCGCCAACGCCCGGCGCCAGCGGTAATTAATGAGCGGGACCCGCCGTGGGCTTCCCTTGGGTTGACTCGGCCTGTAATCAGCACCTGGTGCTGTGTGGGCAGCATCAGCAGCAAGGAAACAAAAGGCATCTGGGCATGGTGTTGACCGCAGCAGATCTGGCGTGGACTCGACACTCCTGGAGCTCAGTGACAGCTTGTGCTTGATCAGGTCGTGAGGATCCGCTGCGAGATTGAGGAAGCCTTCATGTTTGTGTTCGTGGATTGATGAGCACGTATTTGCATATGTCCTGTGTGCGTATCTTGTGGTTGTGTGTTTAGGAGATTATACGTTTTTGTTATGAATGGGTGTGCAAATCCGCGCGCGCGCGCGTGTGTGTGCATGCTTTATATTGTGTGTGTGTGTGTGAGCAAAGCTCTGCGCTTGTGCAATTGTAAATGTGAAATGGTTCTTCAGTTATATTCACACGCTGTGCGGGTCACGGGCCTACAGCAACCTCGAATGCATGATGGTTTACTTATCATAGCACTCTCCAGGCTCAACCCACGTGTAACCAATTCTAACGGAATCACATGCATTCTAGGTAGGTTGGTCGCTGGCACGTGTGTGTGTACACACCTCTCTTGTATGCTACTGTACGTGTATATGCATGGGTGTACTTGCGTGCATTTTTTTGCGACCCGAGTTCGATTCCTGCTCAGTGCCTATGCAAGTGACATTTTTTTCCCGAACCAGTTCAGTTCGTAGGTCTGTTTAGGCTTAAAATGAGTACCCATTGTGGTGCATAGGGAGACAAAGGCGGCCAGGCATAGCGCTGACCGCCCACCTCTCTGGACAGTTGTTGAAAGCCGCTAAAAAAGTTCTTGCTGCGCATTTGCCGTTCTTATGTCGTTGTTGTTGACCTGTGCCGTTCTCTCCGCAGCTCTGTGCAGCGCGTTGTGACCCTCGGGTGAAAAGCGCTCGAGAAATGCTATTATTATTATTCCATGGCGCAGTGGTTCCTACCAACGTCAATAAAAATTGACTAATTAGTGTGCTGTTCTGACCTTCGTAGGTGGTCTCCTAACAACATCTGCCCCAAAAGCCTGTTAAGGTCACATGGGGACGGTCTGCGGTTTGGCGTGGAGGGCGTTTGAGCTCCGCGCGGTTGCCGCGAGCGCGCCGAGTTGCGCGCGGTTGAGATCCGCTCGCCGTTGATCGCCGCGCGCAGGTGACGCTGACCGTCGCCCACCTGGTGGAGGTGGCCGACTCCGGGTCGCTGCGCTGCCAAACCGAGGGCCACGACACAGCGGCGACCGTCGCCGGAGACCGCGTGCGCTGTCAGAGTCCGCCGCCCGACCGTCTGCCGTGGAATGGGAAAGGTACGGATCTGCAGGCACGGCCAGGTGGCACGGGTGGTGGCGCAAATAAATAATAAACTACAATTTATTACGGGAGGCACAGACTTATTCCATTTCGAAGGTTATGCAGATTGAGAGAGAACGTCTGAGGTGCGAGGAAACCGCAGAGAGGTGGAGTCGGCCACGCGGTCAACTGGGGCCAACCCGCCAGACACGGCGTGCTGTAAATTACGGTGCTATCAGCCAATTAGTGGGTTTTTATTTAGTTGTGGGAGGAAACTGGAGAACTTGGAGGAAATCAACACAGGACAGGGGGAGAACACACAAACGGCACCAGAGGCACATGTTACCACTGTGAAACTCTTCCTGGTGTGTCATTTAACTATACAATAATCGATCTTTAAGAATAATATATGCATAAAATATAAAAAAATGTAATAAATACGTACAGATTTAGTTCCGTTTCCATTTGACAGATTCGAAGGGCAGGGTTTGTGAGAGGTTGAGCCACTAGTGTTGCGTGGGGGGGTCACTGGTGGTGATCTTTCACCTCCCGTGGACTCTGATCATGGGACACAGTTTTAAAAAGATGCTGCCCAACGGCGTGATACGCACCGCCACGATTGGAATAAAAATTTGGAGAATATAAAAATAAATTTAAAGTCGAAGTTGATGAATAAACTAAATTCGCACGTAGCCTGTTGAAACCACTGGAAATACTACCGCTTGTTAGTGTTCATGTATAGACCTTAACTCATGTGAATTAGTAAAATGATGGCACCACATGTGGCGCCAATTACATTTTTGTGCCGACGGGCGTTGGAGAGACAAAAGTATGTGTGTTGCTGCCACACCAACTGCACGTGTGAAGCGCCACCATTATTTGGCACACACCGATATAATAATGATGGCAGTGACATATTCTGTGTTCATACAGTTAAGGCCCATGAGGCCTAAAGACTTTTTCAGTGGGTACTGAATTTTTTTGAGAGTTTTTTTTCGTTTCCATTTTCACTGATAATGAGTGGTATGTGGGAGGAATTCTAGAGAAGCTAGACACGGGCCACCATAGTGCTTAAAGCTCCAGAGTGGGTAAATGTAATAGTCCATCAGTGTAGAATCTTCTCCTTGCTATCCCAAAGTCCAAGCTGAGACCACCTGGTGTTACCTAATCGCTCTGCCATGTACCAACCAGGCTCAAACCCTGCTTGGAATCCAAGTTTTGACCAGATCTGGCACATCGGCGACCTCCCCTAGGTTGACTCAGCCTCAAATGATTAACCGATGCGGTGCGCAACCGTCACCTTCAGAGAGACGAAGGTGGCCGGGCGTGGCGCTGTCCACCCACCACCTCGTGTGTCATGCCGGCCTTGGCACGTGCTGCTCGCTGGCGGCGCTGGAGCCCCCGCAGTCTGTCGGAGGCTACACGCGGGACGTTTGTCTCTGTGTCGCAGACCACGTGGAGGTGGAGGTGGCGCTGCAGCACGGGGACGTCACGCTGGCGACGGCCCGGCTGCTCGTGTTCGACTGCTCGGCCATACCGCGGCTCAACCAGCGAGCGCCGTGAGTGGGGGGTGGAGGCCGGGGTTGAGGCCGGGGTGGAGGCCGAGCCACTGCTCTCATCCAGATACAACTGCTGTTTTCTCTAAGTGTTCCAAGTGCAGTTGATTTTCTTATTGGTTGACATTCATCTCTGTCCACTCAAACAGCAGGGATGACAGCAGCTTAGATTTCCAACCGGTATAGCTGTATTGCAACCCCCTGCCTCCCGTGTCCCATCTGTACCGCACCGGTTCCAGTCCACCGTACCGCCTTAGGTGAACACTCATGCTGTTCCACTCACACTGTGTTTATGTTAATCTTGTCTGATGACGATAAGGTTTGAGTTTTTGACTCTGTGCACATTTACAAAGTCCTGATTTTGTTTTCTGGTTTGAGTCAGGGGGTGGAGATTCTCCAACCAAATATCCTGTTAGGTGCATAAAAATTACCCAGTTCCACTTCGAGAAGTCAGCAGCAGTTATGTAGGAATTGGCTCACGCCATAGAAAGATGGAATTTTGAGACATTGCATTCCAGCGGGGGTGAACCCCCACCCCTCTCTTGTTTGGACATGGAGACGGACACGCTGACCTCCTTACTCTGTCGGTGATGGCGCGAGCATCGCGTCCGATACTAATTCCCCTCCCCGATGCTCCCCGTGGATTGGGAGAACACATCGCTTAATATGACTGGCTGACCGATGAATAACTTCCCGCACGAGGAGCAAAACGTGGGGGCGTCGTGGCGAGCCACCACGTGGTACGACCCGTAAACTCATCTGGGCGCCGCCATTGCACAGCGGCCAAGGTCGTAAACGCTGTCGTCTTTGTACGCGTGTTGCTCGTCAGCGCTTGCGAGCCGTATGTTGACGGCCAGAGGCGTCTCGTCCCCTAGCCTCCCGCACGCGCCGCCTGGCGATGTCGCGAGGAAGCTGGCGGCCGCCCGCGTACCCCACTCGAACACCTGAACTCGTCTCTTGGGCGCGCGATGAGTTAATGGAAAAATGTCCCGGAGCATTCGGCGCTGCCTGGGCTTGTATGGGGGGGGGGGTGGAAATGGTGCGCGTGCACGCTCGTTACGTGCCGAGCTCGCTGCCCTGAAGACGCACACCCACGGAGCCCAAGGGGCTCTGGTTAGACTGCGAGACTCGATGAAACATTGGTGTACCAGATTTTCTGAGCGTTTTGTTCATTGTTGTTGTTTTACTAAAATAGAATCACGGTTGCTGAGTCCAAGCCCAAAGCCCCCATTGCGTCAAGTGGCTCACAACAGAGCAGTACTGAAGGTTTAATGGATACAAATTGACACAGTTCTTGAAATAAGCGAGGTTGTGAGCAAATTCTAAAGTCGAGTAGTGTGATGGAAAGAGCAGACAGAGCGGATTGTGAACTTAGGTTGAGGAAAAGCTCCTCACACATGTGGGAGTCCTTATTGGCTTGCGTGGCACAAGTCGCCTTGAGAGAAGTCTTTTTTCGTTCAGACATTGGAAAACGTGCTGTAAATGCTGCCAACCAAATATACTGCTCTTATTTTCCTATATTATTAGCCAACATGGTAGTGTAGTAACATTCAGCATGCCATCAAATGCAGTGCAGTACTGTGAGCCCTGGC
>JAZEWT010000024.1:1404841-1415218 GCA_036362905.1 Mordacia mordax | reverse complement strand
AGAGGGGAGAAGGGGGGGGGAAGGGGGGGGCAGCAGGATTCCGGAGCGAATGCGAAACACATGTGGGAGAGGAGTGAGCAGCGAGCCCGGAGGAGGAGAGTTGCTCTTGGCGAGGATCATCGACTGCCGCCATGCGCTCAGACTTTCTCGAGGCAGTCGGTCAGGCGACTGGATGTCTGGAACCGCGAGCGGGGACGATGGAGGCGAGGTTCCTTCGAGAGCGGCGAGACCGACGCGCTGATGCACGTTCCCGTGGCTCGCTGCGCGAGCGTTGCTCTCGAGAGCCACCGTGTCGAGACGGCCGTATTGAGCGTCACTCCGCAGCGGCGGAGGAGAGATGTTTGACGCGGCTGTTGTGAAATAACCGCTGTGGAGAGGAGTTCTAATGCATCAAGCTGTGAAAACCTACGTCCGTACATTGGTTTATATGTAACATTAGTCTTGACACGACGACCCTAATTACACGACGGATACCTTGCACCGCATAAATTATCAGTCGCATCAGTGAGCACACAGATAATAGACTTGAAATAAGTGCAACATTTCATTACATCCTTTATCTATAAATGCTGTTATTATTATTATTTCGCTGGGCGAAAATCCTTGGGGATTCATTATCACGTTGGCAAGAGGCTGTTTGTGGACCACTTATATTTAGAAACTGCTTTGACTATTTGCAACAACAGCGTTGTGGTTCGCGTTTTAAATCTGGGGCTGTGTTTTTTCGACGCTAAGCAGTGGCAGGGGAGGAACCTTTACAGTCTGAATTGTCACGATTAATGTTTATATTTGTGTAATTTGTATTGCTTTTCATGGCGCTGTGTAGTTTGTACATTCTCATTTCCTCTGTTTATTAATCACTTTATACACATCCGGCGTTTTATTTTCCCTTCTAATTCAGGCACGTACTAAATTGTTGATCCTTGTGGACATACTCGATTGATCCGTTTTGGTCGTCAAATTTTACTTTCATTGATGCACGATTACTTTCCCGATATGCACACCAACGCAGCGCCACCTTCTCTTAACATTGACCGTTCTTCAACAACCGCTTGAAAGCAGATGGCGTACGTTGGGCGTAATTCCCCGCGGAAGTTGATGCAGCGACCAACCGTCCGCTCCATTTTTTACTCTTTACGACCCCATGCCGCGTGTGCGGTTGACGCGAAGATGCGCGTCGCTGTAGGCCGCTGTAGGAGCTCTGTGTTTGATGCTGGTGACGCGAGACGTGCATCGATGCACGCGTGAGATGTTGAAATTCGCGACCTTTTCGATTACGATGCTCGCGTACGTCATTACCCGACCATCCCCCCCCCCCGCCCCCCGCTCATCTCGTGCGGTGCAATGTGTTGCAGGTTGGAGAGGTGGCAGGGCGGGCAGCTCGTGTGCGTGACCGGCGCGGCCTCGGAAACGGGTCAAGCGACGGTGCGCGTCAACTTTGGTCCCAGGGCGGAGAGGATTCTGCCAGAACCGTTCCAATACTGGCCGGACCCGACGATCTTGTCCTTGGTTCCGCTCGAGAGCTTTTACAGGTTCCGATATACACGGCCGTCATCGCGACGAGCGAGACGATTTATGACGCGCTGCACCACCAACGAATTAATGCTCGTTTTAGTTGTGGGAGGAAACTGGTGAACACAGAGGAAACCCATGCAGAACAGGGGGAGAACACAAAAACTCTGCACAGAAAGGTGAGAATCGAACCACCTCGGGCAGGACTTGCTTTCTGTGAGATGCAGACGTTACCGCTGCCATAGACTCCCTGCCGCTCCGCCAGCAACAGTGTCCGTTACAGATACAACCATGACCGATGTCACAGCTCCCACCAGAAGTGCGTCACTTTTGCCACCATCATTATGCCGGCAGCAGATCGACCATCATCAGACAATGATCATCAACGTCATACTTGCCACCACCAAAACCATCGGCATCGTCGGCGCCACCACGATCACCACTACGAGCACCAACTTGCCATCAGTATCGCTGATCGCATCATTGTTTTACTTTTGTGTCCCAGTGTTATTATTCGTGACATCCTCATGATTGCTTTTAAGGGCAAATTACCATACATCAGTCTGTGACACTCTGCATAAATACATCGTCAATCGTTAGTCAGCGTTTAACATGATGACCACTGTCACAACCACCGTCGCACTAACACACTCACACGTGTGCACACACACACACACACTCATGCACAAAAGACAGAGCCCCAATGTAGCCTTGACAGACTGTAGGGTCAAGTGTTGGCAGCTCTGTACAGGAGGGGGTGGGTGGCCAACACCACATTCGACCAGATTTCACTTCCTCGTGGCAATGTTTACCGACCGCAGCAGGTACTCATTTGAGGCTGAGTTGATTTTGGTGGGGAGGGGGGGGAGGAGGGGGGTTGCTCAGGACAGTTTATTTAGTCGTCATTCTTGTTGGCTATGAGCGGGAATCGAACTCGAGTGGTGGGTTTGACAAAAATCCTCCGTGCAGCCTTCCACCGACTGTTTCAGTTGCATGGCTACAATCTACCGTGGCTTGTTTTCTATTGTCCATGTGAATTAAATTAGGTTTATTCGACTGACAGTGACTCCACCGCCCTGCTGTCCAGGCACCTTTGTTTCCCCAGTGGCTTTATATTCACGGCACACCAGGTACTCATTTGAGGCCGAATCGACCTAGGAGAAGCCCAGTACCGGTTCACTTGGTTTGCAGCCCAGTGCGCTGACCGCCGCCCCGTGCCGCCCCGTGCCGCCCCGCGCCGCCCCGCGCCGCCCCGCGCCGCCCCGCGCCGCCCCGCGCCGCCCCGCGCCGCCCCGCGCCGCCCCGCGCCACCCCGCGCGCTCTCGCGCTCACCGCCGTTGTTCTGCGTGCGCTGCCGTGCCGCCGACAGCGGCGGCCGCAACATCACCGTGTCCGGGGAGCGGCTGGACTTGGTGCAGAGCGCGCACATCTCTCTGCGTCTCCGCCGCGCCGGCTCGCCCGCCGACGTGCCCGCTGCCCGCGTGCCGCGAGCCCTGCCGCCCACGCCGGCGCAGCCTGCCGCCGGCAGCGTGAGTGCCGCCACCTCCGCCCGCGCCGCTCGCGCGCCGCTCGCGCGCCGCTCGCGCCTACCCGGGTCCGAATCTCGAAGTCTCTCCTCACCACATCTTTCACTATCATCATAATGTGCTCAATTTATCCGTGTTCAGTCTACTGCTGGATGAAGACCTCCTCTCACGCAGCCAAAGCGCCACGATTAGCGTGCAGTGCGCATAATTTTTTAAAAACCGCGTGTCCTCACGTGTGACGGTATTAATTTTGAGCACGAGGATCGAGTCTAATTGGGTGTTACGAGTCTGATAATATCTCCAACGTAAGAGATGAAATGTCGCGAGGAAGAGACGAGGAACAATTCCCATACATGGGACCGTGGAAACGTAATGAATAAACGGATTGTAATTGTAGAGTCCCAATAATAGTTATATCCTAATAATAGTTATATCATAGTTATATCATCATTACCAGTTCTCGCTTGATCCCGTACGTTGTCGCAGTGAGTCGGATCTTATCCCGGCAGACACAAGAAGCAAGGCAGGGCTATACCCATGATTGAACGCTAGGCCACCTCTCCCAATGCCACGATGTCCTAATCCGTCTTGCACATCCACACGGGCCGACTTCATTGCTCCATCTGCTCCCGGCGCACTGCAGCACTCCTGAATAATAGTATCTGGGGACGTTGGTGAGTCATTTCTCGGTAAATGAATGACATTAATTTGCTAACGATTAACTCGTTATCTCACAGGTGCCAAATGGCTGCCAGACAACCGTGTACGGCAGTCCTGCCACTATTGGCGTGGCTGTAGGTGGTGTGTGACGTGCACCTTGGACCCGTGCCTGATTAATATTCCTCCGACGTGGCTTCTGAATGAATTTAAATTGTTAATTAAATGTGTTGGTTGTCAGAGAATGCCTGCCACTCAACCGTGTTGTGTGTTCTCTCCCCTCACTTTAAGTCAGGTTAGTGTCAGGGGGAATAACCAAAGTGCTCCATTTATGACAGCGTGGATGTCACATTAATGCTTGCAAGAGTAAGAAATGGAATATGATTCATCAGCGTCATCTGTTATAGTTGATGCACTCGTGAATAACATCTCCTCCAGCCATCCTTAACTCATCATCCTCATCTTATCTCATTGTCAGAAACCGCTTAGTCCTGTACAGGGTCCTGGTGAGCCAGAGCCTATCCCGGCAGACACAGGGCGCAAGACAGGGATATACCCACGATGGGCGCCAGTCCATCACCGGGCACTGCGGGCAATTTAGTCTGCAAGCCATGTAACCTATGCAGCAGCATGGTTTTTGGACTGTGGGAGGAAACCGGAGTGCCCGGCGAAAACCCACACGGACACGGGGAGAGAACATGCAAACTCCACACAGAAAAGCACCCGAGCCGAGATTCTAACCCGGAATTTTCTTGCTGTGAGGTGACAGCGCTACCCACTGGGCCACCGTACTCATCACCCTGCGATCGGATAATGTATGTAGCCTTGAGCTTGATGTGTGGGGTATTTCGCGTCACTGGATCGGGAGCTGGTTGCCTTCCAGCGTCTCGAATCCCTTTGTTTACGGTGTCTGTGCGTAAAGCCACGGTGTTAGGTTGGTTTTTTTGTTTTACTGGTTTCTCTTCATCGCCCTCCTCCTCTCCCAGCCTCTGGACTTCGCGGAACACAATTAGCGAGAACGCTCACTCGCACTGGATCGTAGCCAACATTGAAAAACATTCAACTCGCCACCCCCGTGGTTCTAACATCCGGCGGGTTAAAGGTTTTTTTTCTTGGTTTGCTGTTAATGAAAAGCAGATGCGTTGTTCTTAAGGGAGAAAATAAAGAGCAAAGAAATAGTTGGATTGCAGCGATAAGCAGAATGAAACAATAATGATGAATTCTGCTTTGCCGTGTGTGCTGATGTATGCCTTGACAAGTTAAAACATCAGTGATATATCCGATGTCGTGGTTTGAACAAATTCAGTCGGGGGGAAAAACTCAAGATGGGGAAAAAAAGTTTGCGAGTCAGAGGGAGGCACTGAAATGAATAACCCAACAAATGTGTTTGAGCAAAAGTTCTTAATTTATTTTAAACAAGACTCCCACATTGTAACTTTCCATTCACTCTTGTTTAAACAATGGCTTTGCTAGGATTAAACCCTTTGCATGCAGCATGCGTTAAGTTCCCCTTCAAGACCGTTTTTGAAAGATGTTAATTTATGTAACACTGCATTTAATTGAATTAACAGCCAGGTGTTAAATACAAGACTGTTCAAACTGGCCGTAGCGTTAATTGTGCAAGCTTGTGGAGGCAATCGTGGTGTCTTAAGACATTAAACTGTAACATTGTTAGTAACGTAACGAGTCACCGGATGGCCTGACAAGGATACTAATAATTCTGGAGCTACGTTGCAACATTTTGGTGCCACTGACCAATAAACCGAACGTGAACTTAAACAGGATTTGCGTTCCCACGGATTCTGAATCCTCGCGTTTCTGGCAAAGCATGAGTAGTAATGTTCACTTTGTTTTTGTTATTCTACATGACTTGTCCCCCGCCCGTGTGTCCGTGGGTAGAGAAGCACATTCCCACAGGATTTCGCCAATTTGATGAGTCATCGCCCCTTTAGAGACTATTAAATTGCTCGTTTCTCATTGGCTGGGATGACAGCACAATTTCTCAACTGTATACGTCCAGTCTCCGGGCACTCTTAACGCTCCCTGTCCTGCTCTCCCCAGATTAGTTATTGTTTTGTAGGTCCTGGAACGTCTGTAAGTTTCACACCACTCTCGACAACGTGTGTTTTCTCCCTCTTCTTGTATTGCGGGACGATCTGCTCCCAAGTATACGTCTCTGCGCTTGTACCGCACCGGTAGTGACGTTACCTAGCAACAGGCCTCAGGCCAGATTGCTGTTGTCGAGTCCTGCGGCCTAAAGAGCCTAATGGAGCTTAAAGTCGGGTTCAGGCCTGAGCGATGAGTTGTGTCAAGTCAGTCTCATCACATTCGTCAAAAATACAGAGTCCTTAACTTGTTGCTGCTGCCGGTGTAAAGAGGCGGTGTCCAGGTTTACTCCAGTTCGCGGTTTGTCCCCCGTAGTTTCGTAGAAATATATATTGGGTGACCTAGTGGGGAATGGCCCTTATTCGTAGCACATAGAGAGTTGGTGAGTCGGAGTTACAAGCTGCGTTTGACACTGTTGGGGCTGGATAACAAGGCACGCAACTTAATTGCCAAGCATTGTATAGCTTATGTGAACTTCTCAGTGTGAGCAGTTGTTCAACCGGTTGCTTTTATCGGAGACAGTCAACTTCAACCGATCTGCTGAGCGGTTTGCAGCGACGCATTGTATCGCCGTGTGACAGATTTGTGAATGACGATTGTCCGTCACGATCCTGACCACGTCGTTTAATTTCCCCCTTTGTACAACTCTTGGCTCATGGGCAAAGCAGTTGTAGGCGATTCAAGCGACCGTGCGGTGTTGTCGCCAGCACTTTGGTCTTACGTCTGATCGGGTTTGGTCATGGATGCAGCTTAACATAGCTCTGATATTGGCAGCGTTGGATGTAGCTGAAAATTCTTACACCTGCAGGAGTATTACAACTGCCATTCACACCTGTACTCTACTGAATGCTTTGGCTACTTTCTCGCCGGTATGCCGTACCGCACCTAACCGGCTTACTTTCACCTCTGGGTCTCGGTGTCGATCGCAGGAGCCACCGTACGGTCGCTGCACGGTGCAGGCCGAGGACCGCTTGCTTTGCCTCTCCCCGGACATCCGCGTCGCCCTGGCGGCGGCCGCCGCCGCCGGCGACGACGGCGCCCTTCTCACTTCCCCCACGGAGCTGGAGGCCGACGCGCTCGTCCACGTGGATGGTCTCGTGCTCTCCCCGAGCAACGGGAAGCCGTTCCGCTATTTCCCCGACGCCGAGATCTTCCTGCTGAACCGGGACCGCCCCGACTCGCCATTCCGCCACAAACCGGGCAGCCTCATCACCGTGGAGGTGACCGCGCCCTTTCTGTTGGGTTTTGTAAAAATCACCAGCGTTGGCAAGGCCGAGTCACCTCCCCACTGGCGCTCGTAGTGCTGGCTGAGCAGAAGTGTGTTGTCATCAAACACCCAGTGCAACTCCATCGGTTGTTATTTTAAACACCTTAGGTCAGTTTAGGTGCAGCAGAACAGATGATTGAAGTTATCGTTCTCATCAGAGGGCACCGCAGCCAAATCCATCGATGTATTTGACCGCTCCAATGTATACGTTTCTGGACTTCACTAACCTGCAGTGACCAGCTTGGTGAAGTATGGCTAGATAATCCCCTTGATGATCTGCCTGCATGACACAAAGCCCACTTCCATGGGTACTTTGGCGAAATGGTCCCATGTGTACAGTTTATGACTGAGCCGATGATACTAAAATCGTGAAACACAGCACGCTGCTTGCGGTTTAAACCTAGGACCTCTGATGCTGCTCTCGCCCTGTGCAATGAGCCCCAAACCTTGCGGCCACCTAACATTCACTGCTGTGCAATCATTGGTGACCGTGCTGAGACCTTTAACTCTGTGCTGAAGAAAACCACTGCTGTGCAATCATTTGTGACCGTGCTGAGACCTTTAACTCTGTGCTGAAGAAAACCACATGTGATTGCACTGAATCACCTTCATTATCCTATCTCGCTAATTCTATTGCAAAAAATATATATTTTGAAATGTATTCTGAAATGTATCGCGATCGTAATGAACTCTGAACGACGACATGCATCCCCGTGCCTGCGTGTGCATCTGTGTCGAGTAGGGACATAACCTCGACCGGGCCTTGGGCCAGGGGGAGGTGAGGGCCTTTCTCGGTTCGGCCGAGTGCGTCATCAAGACCCTGTCTGTTAAGCACCTGTACTGCCAGCCGCCCGTTCAGCCTCCGGACGGACAGGAGCCCACAGAGTTCCGCGTGAGCTGCCAGATACCCACTCAGCACGGTCTCTCGTCGCTTCCACGCTTTCGTTTCGTTTTGGTTTTTATTTTTCCGTTGTGAATCCATCGTTTACTTTCCGGAGGTGCGGCGTACCTGTAACAATGGTGGCGGAAGCATTTCTGTAGGGGTGGGAAGGGGGGTTTGTGATACAACCGGCAACAAATGTCAAAGTTATTTTCACCCTCTGCGAAGGGCCCACGTCGTTTGAGCCCTGTGAGGAGTTAATTTTCGCCAAAGTGGGCAATTTATCAAACTCGGCAAATGCGACCCTGCCTCTACGGTCTGCTGTCTGCCCTGCGGCCGACCTTGCGGCTGGCGGTGGCACTCCCAGGTGGTGATGGGAAACCGCGAGTACCGGCTGGGTGCCGTGGAGTACGAGACGGACTCAGGCGTGCTCTTCCCGCTGGAGGCGCAGATCGCCGCAGGCGCCGGGACGGGCCTCGTGGCTCTGCTCGTCGTCATTGTCATCGTCGTCTACAGGTAGACGAGATGGGGGGGTGACCTCTGGCTTCTGACCTTTAACATGTGGGGAGATCCTCAGCCGGCAGTGGGTTGGTGGAAGGGGCCGTGTGCGAGCGTCGTTGATTGATTCCAGGAGTGTTCGGGGCAGCACAGGGGGAGAACGCGAACCCCCAGTGCTCACTGAAGGACTTGGGCAATCGTCCCACTCCACGGGACTCCTGGAAAAGAGACCCGGGACCTTGCGTTTGAATGCTGTCGCTGCGCAAGTGGCTCGATCTTGGTGATGGACCAGCCGCCGCTGGATATCTCTTACACGGCGATGGCTTCGCTTGTTTGGTCACGGTCCCCCGAGACTCACCCCCTGGTCCTCGGCCGTGTTCCCTCCAGGAGGAAGAGCAAAAAGGCTCTGCGCGACTACAGGAAGGTGCAGAACCAGCTGGAGGACCTGGAGATCAGCGTCCGCGATCAGTGCAAGAAGCAATTCTCTGGTAGGGCGCATGCTTACGCTTGAGACTCGTGCTGCGCGTGCTGTGTGTTTCTCTAAAACTGGAAACCACAGACGTTGATATCAACTTGCCTTGCATAGCCACTTGGGATTGTGCAGCCCACACCTAAACAGATATAATCGGTGTGCAAAGCAGGGACCGATTTCTTAAAGGGAGGTCTTTGCCTGGAGCATCTGGCAGTTCCCTCACATTCAATCCAGCAAGCCGGATGCTGCTGATGAGACCCTGCGTGTCGATACCGGTTCAGAGTTTGCGTGTTCCGAAACAATGCTGCTGGAGTAATGTGCTCCCAGAAGGCTGTGCAGCCAAGGAGTTGTGAACGGAATCCTTTCACGCTTTACAGTGCAATTGTCATACATTTTATGTAAGACTTAAACTAAATCCGACACTTTTCAAACGTTGCCGAAGTTCCTCCACTACCCACCTCACCTGTACTTTTACCCACAATCCTCCCGCTGCCTTCCCCAGACCTGATGACGGACATGGAAGACATGTCGAGCGACCTGGTGGTGACGGGAATCCCCTTCCTCGAGTACCGCACCTACCGCGAGCGAATCTTCTTCCCGGGCCAGGAGGCGCCGCTGGCGAAGAGTCTCTCCGTGCCAGAGTCTCGCCGAGCCACCATGGAGCAGGGTCTCTTCCACCTCTCCAACCTCCTCAACAGCAAGCTCTTCCTCACCACGGTGAGTGCCCCCGTCTGGAGCTGCTTGCGCGATCCAACTCAACTTAAACTACACCTTCGTTTACCAGGTAAATCCCAATGCGTTGTCATCAAGCGAAGGAGGTAACATCCGACGCGGCCGCGGTGCCCCGAGCGGTTCGCCGAGATCGTTTTCATCCTGAGCGGTTTGGCCGTATGGGAGCTGCGCCCACACGCCGTGGTCTGAAGCCCAAAGCGTACTTCCGGTGGACACAGAATGATGTTCAGTGATTGTATTCTGCCGCTAACTCGCTGGATGGGTCCATTGCCTTCTACGTCCCATTAATGTGGCGGCGTCCGGTTAACCGGGAGAATCATAAATCGTCGCGCGTGGCTCTTTTCCCCTTAGGGATTTAATGTGGTTTGAATTTTCACCTTGAAACCTTTACCCTGATATAATTTTCCCAAATATTTATAACTGTTGTGGTTGTACTCTACTGTATATACAGTGCACATAGCTACCAATACAACAGCGAGTTATTTAAACTCTGCCTCTGCATGTCTCGACAAAAATCTACCATAAAGCTTATAATTGTAATTGATAATGTGTTTACTGTCAGCAACACGATCAATTAAATATTAACATTTACTACTATAATGCAATATAAACTACCATGCTGTAATCCACTCCATAAAATGCAACAATTAGCTTAGTTTATGATAGCCATGTATTTACAACACCGGTCATCGAGATTATTCCAAGCACTATTTTGTTATGAAACCCC
>JAZEWT010000024.1:1386821-1397166 GCA_036362905.1 Mordacia mordax | reverse complement strand
GTGCGGGGGATTGGGGGGGGTGGGGGCCGAAGTTACCACATAACTCAGCCCGAGGCACTCTGAGCTAACGTTGAAAAATCGGAGACAGCTGATGACCGCTGTGCCTTTGTGCCAATGACTCATGTGGCCCAGGGAGCTGACGGGTGAATAATTGTTCGTGCCAATTTGATCTCTACGTTGGTTGGCGACACAGAGGGAGCAGCTGCTATGCTAATTCTACGTTCGAAATATATTTCAGTAACAATATTGTGGATAATCAGCAGAAGGGGAACATCACAAAAACCTGGAGTGGTAGGATATTTCATAATGTTTTTTAAAATAATGTTTCGTAAGGTTTTTGTTAAAACAGAGATAAACAGCGGACTACAGAAACCCAGTAAACTGGTGGTTATAATACAAGTAGGGGGTATGTCCTTGTAATTTCACACCGTTGTGATGTAGGAAACTGGAAGGGCATCTCAGTATCCAGGGAAAGGGGAAGCCGGGAGCTGGGAAGTAGCCAGGAGCAAAAGGGCAAACGGGACGGATGCCTGGAAATTCACACACAGTGGGAAAGGACTCGGCGCGTGTCACGGATGACAAGTGTGGACCTTCAGCGACTCTACCTTGCTTTTAATGTCTCTTAATGCTTCAAGCACTTGCTCTCCTGTGACGTTAATCGTTGATGGACGGCAGAGACACTGAGAGGACACCCAGCAGTGGTTGGAGAGGAGGAGATCTGCTCCGGTAGAGTTTAACGGGTTTTTATCAGAACCCCCAGATGCTGATTATCCGGTGGGGTCTTAACTCATGAACGTATCTCTGAGATTTCATGGATTATCGATTTGCATTAATTTGCTCCTCCTTCATAATAATAATTGCATTTATAGAGTGCTTTTCACCCGAGGGTCACAGAGCACTTCTTAAAAGTTAGCAAATTATCCCGAATTAGTGCCGACGTTACGTTTGTGGTCAGAGAGGAGAATACGAACGGGCAGGCTCGAGTTGTTTCAACGAAACGTCATGTCTCTGCAGTTGATGGTAATAGCGACGGCTGTGAGTGCTGACCTGTGACCCTGTTTCCAGGATTCGCCAATCAACAAGCTGCTCTACGCGAGGGAAATCCCACGGTACAAGAAGATGGTGGAAAAGTGAGTGCTCATTAGCATATGCGTGCGCGAGAGCGGTGGCACAGCGGTCGGCGCACTCAGCTTGATCGCCTCCGCGCACGGCCACGACCACCGAGGACCATGATCTGAACCTGCCCGTAGGCCGCTCTTCGGTCCAACCTCACAGGAGAGTAGCTGATGTGGCTCATAAACACCAGCACTGGGGAGACAAAGGCGGACGGGGTGCTGGCCACCCACCCCCTCACGTGCTCAGGTGGCCTTCATAGCTTCCCGCTCATAGCACCCGCCCCCCCCCAATAGCACAGGCCACGTGGGGGATTTTTTTGGTCTTTGATGAGGGAGCGCGGTGTCATGACGGGGTCGCATGCGGTCCTCAGAATCTGGCTGCAGCAACAAAGGCGCCGTGACGCGGTACCTGCTGCGGCTGCTGCTGCTACTGCTCTCATTTTTACACCAAAGCCTCTCCTCATAGAGTCTCTCCAGCAATATTTACTCTGGCAGTCGATCAGCATAAACAAGGGATTTTAATTTCTATGCTATGGGAAGTGTTTTCAAGCTGTGCAGCACAAAGTTTATGGCAGTAAAACATAACCCGGCAGTTGCATTATGACAACGTTGTCAGTCCTGATGCAAGCTATGTGCGCTGTACTAATGGTATTGACGCACGTGGTCTATCTGAGGTCATGGTGATTGCTTTCTAAAGCTGCTCTTTTGGGATAGCCCCGCTCCTCCCCTTAGCAATGTAATAATTATTTAATGAATGCATTTATAGAGCGCTTTTCACCCGAGGGTCACAAAGCGCTGCACAGGGCTGCGGAGAGAACGGCACAACAACGACAGAGAACGGAAAATCAGCAGCATCTATTTATTTATTTATTATACAAATCCGAGCTGTGGAGAGAACGGCATGTCAACAACATCAGGACAGTTCAACTGAAAGTCAAACCGTAGCGATAAATTATAGGACATAAATTCAGCAGGGGAAAAAATAATAATAATGTTTTACCTCCCACATTGAGTCTGAGCCTCAGAATGCCTGGGGGTGCCTCTGATGTGGGAGGTGAAACATCGCATTACCGAGAAGCACTCGACATGGCTATCCTGAAAGGGCACTTCTTAAGGGCAATTCTCATTCATGGAGCTGTGAAAACCTATGTAAAAACACATACTAACGGCTTTTATGTGCCTAATCAGAAATATCATTATCAGTACTTACTTAATCCTGGACAGTGCTTAGGGGTCAGAGCCAATCCTGGCAGACCCAGGGTGCAAAGGCAAGGCTCTACCCATGATGGGTCACCAATCCATCACAGTGAACTGTGGGCGATTTATTCAGGTGCATTAACCAGGGCAGCAGAATGTCTTTGGACGATGGGATGCAACCGCAGTACCCAGAAAAGAAATCCACGAGGACACGGGCAGAACATGCAAACTCCACGCAGAAAGGCACCCGAGCCGGGAATCGAACCCGGTCTATTCTTGCAGTGAGGCAGCAGCACAACTCCACCGCATCACCCTTAATAGAGATACGTAAAGCATAAACATCTCATTTGCATTGGAAAGGAAAAGGGGGTAGGGGGGATGGTGATGTTGATGTTGATAAAAGGTGGACAGATGGACCGTGGGGAGACATGTGGGGGTGTCTGGGTTTGCCAGTGGCTGCACTGCAGGGGCGGCGTAACGACGCAGAGGCCGCTTCGAGCGAGGCCCGCAAGGGATCGGTGTTGGGCCCTGGCTCCCATAACGAGGCCCCGGGGGGGCCCCCCTTGTCTCTCGCACACAGGTACTATGCCGACGTGCGGCAGATGTCCCCCGTCAGCGATCAGGAAATGAACGCTTTCCTCGCCGAGGAGTCGAGGGTACGCGCCGCACAAACCCGTCTTTGTCCGTTGCGCGTTGCCTTTATGCCACGTTCAACATCCCTTGCCTGGTAAACACCACAGGGTGCAGTGCGCTGCTGGAAATGATCTATTTACTACTAGGAGATGACTTATTCAAGTGATCGATGGAGTGACGGTGAACAGCTTGTTGTTCTTAGGTAGACTACACTCATGAAATATGTGTTCTCCATGTGGCGATAGTGCACATATATAAAGTACTGTGATTTGCGTTAGATTAATGCATATTTATGTGCTCATATGCCTTCATAAATGTAGACGTTGATATGATAAAGCTACTGTAAGTCATTTTGTTCGCCGATTTTCAGGATAATTTTCACCATTGAGTGGAATTTGTTTAGTTTTTTTAGAAAATTCCCTTTGGTGGCTGTCAAACTGAACTCTCATTTCAATTAGGCCTCTACAGGGAGAACGTTTATTTATCGGCTAGTGCATTAATAAAAAAAAAACAAGCTGACACATCTCTTTCACACATCTCTCCCTCTATGCAAAACAATTAATAGTAGTTTTCAGACTTTGCGTGAAGCTGCAGGGCCTCCTGGGTCTCTTGGGTCTCCAGTTTAATAGATTTTTTTTACTCCTATATTCTATTTGTTTTTTACGCCATCGCCGACTTGTGCAGAACAACGGAGGGGAGCTGAACACGATGGTGGCCTTGCACGAGCTGTACAAGTACATCATCAAGTACTACGACCAGGTGAGCTGCAGCCCTCTGGCCTAGGTCCACAGGGATTAGCGCCCGCGTTTCTATCCTGCCAGGGTTGAGTCCGGGAGTGTGCGTGTATTTACATAAATAATAATAATTGCATGTATAGAGCACTTTTCACCCGAGGGTCACAAAGCGCTGCACAGAGCAGACTCGAGGCGCACCACCAGTTCCACGCCACGCGTTATCAATGTCGAAGCGCATAGGCAAACTGAGCAGTGATTTTCACGAGGGACGTGACAAATCACCTCCGTCATGATGTTGAGTGTCAATTGTCACGATTTTGGTGGCGGAATGGGGTTATGCATCTACTCGAAAATGTTTTAACGTTGTAGTAAACGCAGGAGCCTGCGGGGATCATGTGAATCATTTACCGTCAACGTATGCGTTTCAAAATTACTGACGCGGGCGTGAATCACGCGCACAGCTGCCGCTCGCAGCCAATCGATTGCGAAACGTGACGTGGCCGCGCTGACGACGCCTTTAACGTGGGAGGCGAAACGTCGCGAGCGGACAGAGGAGGAATGATCGACGTTGCTGTCGTGAAACAAACAGCTCTGGATCGGGAATCTCTCGCGTTGAGCCGTGAAATACGTTGCTTGCGACGCCGCGGCGCGTGCCTTAACAAGCCGGCCCCTGTCCGCGCTCAGCTCATCACGGCGCTGGAGGAGGACCCCGTGGCGCAGAAGATGCAGCTGTCCTACCGCCTGCAGCAGGTGGCGGCCGCTCTCGAGAACAAGGTCACGGACCTGTGAGCACCGCCGCGCGATTGCGCCAACTGCGACCTCCGACCCGAGCGTCTCCTGGCCTCGACGTCGCGGAACCCCGCCGGGGATGAGTGCGACCGCCCTTGTCGCTCGCGTTCCGCGCGTCGCAAGGGTCGCCGACGTTTAAATCGGCGGCGGTTTTGCCAGCGACCCGTGTGTGCAAAGAGACAGGACTGTCGGAGGAAAGAGAAACACCCCCTGCTTCACGAGGAGGCGGCTTTTGCGTTCGACCCTCCCCTCGTGTCGCTGGCCGCGGACAGAAGCTGTGTACAAGTACAGTACTGTGATTGCCCAAGTGCGAAGTGTGTGTGTGTGTGTGTATTGTGCGTGTGTAATACTGTTTTAGAGGATGTGTCTTAGTTTACAGAGTAGATTATTAGTTTATATTGTGTGCGTGCGGTGTGTTAGGGCGTTTGTGTCGTAGTGGGTAGCACACTGCAGCAATTTCCAGTGTCCCCGGGTTCATTTTCAAGCTGCGAGCAACACGAGTTGGAGGTAGGATTTGAACCTGGCTTGGTCCTCGCCTAGGTCAGCTCAGCCTAAAATGAGTACCTGGAGCAGTGTAATCAATATTGGCACTAGGGGGAACAAGTGAGGCTGGGTGTGCTGCTGGCTTTGCCGTCCTTAATATGTGCTCGCTAACAGCACTTGCCCCAGAAGTCTTAAAAGGCTAATAGGGGGTATAGTTTTTTGTGTATATGTATATATATTTAGCACCAATGGGGTATATATTGTGTACTTGGTGTATGTGTACCACATGCATTTATATAGACATATTTAAGTATATACAGTACGAACATTCTATATACATACACTTCAATTACTTTAGCAATAAATGTGCGTGCGTGACACTGAAACTTAATACATTTATGTACATTTTATATATGTCCTCCAAACAGTAAGGTGTATAGTGCTGCAAACACACTCTTCCCTTTGCCAAATACTTAAGCCTGTGCTTCCACGTAACGTATGGTCCTGGCAGAAAGATCGTAAGTTGGCTCTATGATTGTTCATTATAATTCAGGTTTCCATGTGGCTGAAGTACACGAATGCCCTAATCCACTGGCACGTCAGATTCGGGCCGGGATCGGTCAGGAGGTATGTTTTTCCTGTGCAGAGACCGCACCGCTGACACCGTGTTCGTGGGTGACTCGCACAAAGTACTCGCACAGGTTTTTGAATGCTCCGTGGCTCTGAGCCCGCTGGATTGCTGCTTCCTTCGTCTTTCTTGACACGGTGAGAGTTGGATGCGTAGCAAACGTCAATAGCCCTGCTACCTGTGAAGGCTCCACACTGGCTGGGCTCACAAAGCTGCCAGTGTAAAGGGAGTACAAACAAGTGGTCAATCAAAACAAATGGGCATTTGGGAGCGTTCTGGGATTGAGATGCTTCCTCGTGAGAATCAAAAAGTGCCCCTCTTTGCTGCTCGTGTGCTGGAAGCAATGCAGTGTAGGGCATCAATGAAGAATTTAAAGCAAAATCAAAGCTTGCAGGGATAAACTAAACTTAGGTGCATTGCCGGCTAAATTGTCTTGTTTCGTATCATTTAATTTTTCTGGGATTCAGTGTTCTAGATGATGGGACGGTATGCGTTATGAAAGCAATTAGTGGAGTGGATTGCAGCTGTGGGGCGGCGCGGTGGCCCAGTGGTTAGCGCTGACGCCTCACAGCAAGAAGGTCCCGGGTTCGAATCTCTCGGCTCGGGTGCCTTTCTGTGTGGAGTTTGCATGCTCTCCACGTGTCCGCGTGGGTTTTCGCCGGGTACTCCGGTTTCCTCCCACGGTCCAAAAGCATGCTCCTGGATAGGTTGATTGGCTCGCAGACTAAAATTTTCCCGCAATGCCCGGCGATGGACTGGCGTCCCGTCGTCGGGTGTATTCCTGCCTTACGCCCTGTGTTTCCGGGATAGGCTCCGGCTCACCGTGACCCTATATAGGATTAAGCGGTTTCAGATAATGAGATGAGAGATTGCAGCTGTGTGGAACGTTTAGGTTTTAACACCTGGCAGTAATTGGGAATGTCTGGCAATGAATAATTAGAAGATAAGCACAATACTTTACAGGGACTGTCTTTTGTCCAGAGGAGTTAACTTGAAGTCATTTATTCTGCATAGCTAATTCTTGAGCTACGTTAAGGATTTTCACAAAAGCGGTTTTTGGAGTCTTGAGGACAATTTGGGACCAATTTTCTGACGCTTATTTGAGTAATAATTTAACGGATCTTAATGCTAAAGTTATGTTACCTGTTGCTATGTAACATCGCTTTTGTAAGATATAACGTGGTTTCCTTTGATGGTATTAATATTTTTAACATTAACTTTTCCAGCTAATCAGAATTTTCACAGCTAAGCCCTATTTGCACACTGCTTAGATTAATTGGAATGTCCCCAGTTGAGTAATCGTGGTTGCTACGTAGAAACTTTGAGCAATGTATCTGCCATCTCCTAGTAATTTTTTTAAGGAATTTCAGGGAAAATGTATCGACCTGAAATAATTAACTTTAAAGACCTTGAGATTTAATTTGCACATCTAGATAAGCGTAGATCCGCATAATAGCACAAACGTTTAATTAGAAAACTTCCTATAACGTACTTGCCAACCTACTCCTTTAGTTGTCACCCTGATATCCACTGATATTCATGTCTCCCGTGTTAAAGATAAATTAAAATGGGCATTCAGGTAAAGATCAATGATATTTCATCCCTGCAACGTTGAGACCTCAAAAGTTACGAAAACATTGGCGATGTTGGATTATCGATTATTTTTCTTGCTTTCAGTATGAACACTGCCACTTATCCAAGTGCCTTAGCTGGTGGATGCTTTTCCAGGGCTGGGTAGGCAAAGTTAATTCTGGAAATCATTGTGGTTTTCACAAAGGGGGAAAAAAAAAATCCCTGTTCACTTGCGAGCATTATTCCTTTCCACCCAACAGTACAAACTGTCAAATTACAGATAGTATGTGGTGGCCTGTCTGTACCTCTTTGAAGGTGCCGCCTTGAGCGGAACGCTAGAGCGCCTTCTCGTGGAGGCCCTTCTGCCAGTCGTGGCTTGAGCAATTTAAGGGCTGCAGCGTTCACAATACCCCTCTTAAAAGCGATTTAAGGCACAACGCGACACTGCGATGCTCTCCTACACTGTGTCCGATGACCTCAGTGAAACAGGGCAGCAGCAGACATTGCAGATGGGGCCACTGGGAATGTGATTGTGGGATTGCCGTCACGCTAACTTGCCTACTCACGATCTGTGGTCTGCCTATCCGGTACCAGTGTAATTGACCCCCCCCCTAGCTTGTGGTGATGGTGGTGTAGCTTAAAGTAATAATGTTGCTTCCAATACATATATAATCACGTACATGTGTCCGTGCTGTAGTCTACGTAACGTACAGCCCTGTACACTTAACCATGCCGCTGCCGACGTGGCCGTGGGGACTGTTTGGAAAGGGTGGCTCTTGCGGTAATTTACAATCACACGCAGGTGCTCAGATTGAAGCGCTCTGACCGAAGAACGACAGTGGTGTGACTTTGCAGCACATCTGGCTGGGCATGTGAGTTTACGTACTAGCAGTCCCGTTACACACGGTTGTGCGGCACTCCCCTAAGTGACCGCATAAAACTTAGATTTGTGTACGTGTTGCACTATGCAGTCTCCTATTTATGCCGCTAACTTGGTTGACAAAAGCGAGGGAATTTTAACAAAGTTAATTGTTCCCTATGCCGACATTCAGGTGAGAATACCGATTTGGGCAAAAAGCCTAGGATAGCAATATGTTGAATCCCTTGTTTTCTTTTTTAAAAACCAGGATGTTTCCAATATAATAAACGACTTTAAGTTCCATTATTTTTTTTATTTTGCATACAGTGTTTATTAGCAATACTGCATGCAGTCCTTTTCATCTCCGAAATATTTTTGTACATATATTTTGTATTTAAAGTAAATTGAAATTGTTTTGTTTTTATATATAATGATTTGTACAGAGAGAATAGAGATCCAGATAAATAAAATGTTTTATGAGCTTTGTGAACATATAGATCCAAAGTGTCCAATAAACACATTTTGCGGCAAATATAGACTTGTTACCGTGTGATGTTTTACTGTTAGTCCGCAAAGTGTGTTTAAAACCTGTTACACGTGGTGTTCTAATATTGAGTTCCCAGTGGGCTAATCTCAAACACCTTGACATTGTTGAACCTCAATGCAAATGTTTTAATTTAAATACTGTGCAATTAACTTAAAGCAATTAACCATTTGTGCTTGCTAGTACTAACAGGTATTACGAGGGTCTCTGACAAAGCAACATTCTTCAATTGAAATGTGTTACTGCTGTAATGCATTACCTGTAGTGATTAAAACTTTGAGCTTCGCTAACCACCCAGTTTTTCGAGAGGCATACTACTGCCAGACCCGAGAAGAACTGAGTGGTAAGCAAAGGCGAAGGTTTTAATCACTGCAAGGTGTGGTAGGAGTCTTGACTCAACCCATCCTGTGTGATTCTCCGAGTGCTCCAGTTTCTTCCCAGATCAATTACTGAAGACCTGACCAAACATTCGAATGCAGGACTCTCCTGAGAGACTCCAGGTCGTAGATTGGTGAGTTTTCCTTCCATATATTCAGCATTATTACTGTTAAGTCTGGAATCATTGCTTCCCCCATTATTATAGTCCCGTTTCACATCGAGGGCTGTTGAAATAATTTAAATGGTTTACCCATCTTGAGTACAGTAAGGTTCACAAGTGTTTCACTTAAGAATCTGTGATATAAGTCTTGTTCAGCACAACGGTTCACACCAGCGGAGCCACATTCAAACAAGACGTCGTGGTATCTTGCGTGGCAGCGTAAGCACAAGGCGGTGCCCCCTTCGTGATGGGCTAGAGGTTGGTGGGGAGGTTTGTCCTCAGGCCCAGCAGGATCTTCGCAGCACGCGGCGACAGCTTGTAGATGCCCATCTCGTTGAGCGACGTGATCGCCGCGCACTGGCTCTGCTCGCCGTCGCCGGGCTCGTTCGCCCACGAGTTGATCACTTCGCGCAGCAGCAGCGCGGGGCCCACGCCGAGCGTCAGCACCACGCACGCCTCCTTCACCCTGACGGCCGGGCAGAGGTTGGCACACCGTGGAACGGACGCACAGTTGCGCGCGCACGCGCACACACACATCGTGCGATGGGTCAGCTGACATTGACGGAGAGAAACGAGTCATCCACACGGTCTCGTGAATTTAGTTTCCTGATAAATGTGGCCAGTTAGGCACTGTAGTAACCGTGCACGACAAACAACGGTGTGACATCACGTCATTTTGATGGGGAAATGTTAATGATTTAAATCTAATGGATCTACTCTGATGTTGACGTGCCGTTCTCTCCGCAGCTCTGTGCAGTGCTTTGTGACCCTCAGGTAAAAAGAGCTCTCGAAATACAAATAATGATATTATTATTGGAAGTTGAGCTGATGCCCAAAGGGAGGGCTGATCAACTATGCATGTTGTGTGCTGATTCAATTTAACAATTGGTCAATATGATTGCTTCGGAAAGCTGCTCTCTCCGGACAGCCGCGCCGTTCGTTTCCTCTCCTCGTGACGTTTAGCCTCACAAGTTAGAGGCATCCTCAGTAGCTACTGCGCCTGAGGATGCCTCTAACTTCGCGACGTGGAGAGAGGAAGCGACCGACGCGGCTGTCCCGAGAGAGCAGTTTTTCGAAGCAATCCTCATGCATCGAGCCATGAAAACCTACATCATTAAATTGGTCAATATTTATTCTCTTAAAACAAACAGCAATGTGTGGGTGTTAGAAATCATTGGATATAATTTATCAAAATTATATCCCCATGTTAGAGTTCAGTAAACAAAATGGTACCAACAAGAAAATATTCTGAA
>JAZEWT010000024.1:1372800-1385222 GCA_036362905.1 Mordacia mordax | reverse complement strand
TGTCACCTCAACGTGTTGTTGTTAATTTAAGCTCAATAACACTCACACATGCAGCACAGTCCATTCTGGCGAAAGGCTTTAACTTTGCTCTAGCACCACGGGATATACCCGTATAAGATATAGTCACAGGAGTAGATTGTGCAATTTTTAACCGCAAGCTCCCAGAAGTAAATGCTGAAGAAATTCGCCAAGATGTGTGCAGAATCATACGCAAATCTAAACCACCAAAATCTAACTGTACGGCTGAAGAACGGAGAGAGCTTAACAAACTCAACAAGAATGAAGACTCATTCTGCAAGCGGACAAAGGAAACGCCACAGTCATCGTCAACACAGATGATTACAAGTTGAAGATGCACCAGGAAGTCAGCAACACCGCAATATATGAGAAACTCAAACGGGACCCAACCAAGAGAATGGAAATCCGAAAAAAGGCCATCATCAAGCAGAATATTCAAAGTTAAGAGAAAAGAATTGAATCCACAAGATAGAATTCCCAGACAACCAAAGATTCATAAAGAGGGGACCCCGTACAGACCAATAGTAAGTGTAATAGGTTCACCAAGCTACAAACTCGCCAAATACATAGCCCAAGAACTATAACCCACAGTGGAGTGTGCACCCGCATATATCAAGAACTCAAGACACTTCATCGAAATGCTGAAACAAATCACACGCAACTTAACGGACCCGCTCGTAAGTTGATGGTTTCCTTATTTCCAAAAATACCCATCAAAGAAACCATCAAGATGATTGCTAACCTCCAGCAAACTGCTTTTCAGAGCTGGCAAAGGTATGCCTGACAACAACCTATTTCAAGTTCGATGGGGAGTTTAACCAACATAAAGAGGGTGCAGCAATGGGATCACGAGTCTCACCCGCAGCAGCCAACCTGTATATAAGCAGTTTTGAGGAGGAAGCCATGAACTCATCTGCACTAAAACCTATCCACAGGTATCGATACATTGATGACACATTCGTCATATGGCCACACGGAAGACAGAGGAATTTCTTGGTCACTTAAACTCCATTCACCCGAACATCAAATTCAATATGGAAATAGAAGAAAACGGTCAAATTCTGTTCCTGGACATACTGGTGAAGAGAAACGCAGAGGGGACGCTCAGCCACACTGTATACAGGAAGACACGACATACGGACAGGTATCTACACGCGGAGTCTCACCATCACCCGAAACAGAAACGGGGGAGACTGCACACCTTAGCCCACCAGTCAAAAACAATTTCAGACAAACAACATCCAAGAGACGAGCTACAACAAGCACGAGCGAGCAATGGATACACAAACAGAAATCCAACGTGCCATAACAAGAGAACGTAGACAGAAACAGCAAGAAAATGAGGAGGAAGAAATCAAGACCCGTGCTTTCCTGCCATATGCGAAAGGCACCACAGACAATTAGCAAATACCTAGAAAAATATAAAATAAAAATAGTCTTCACAACCCACAGATATAGAGCTATTGGGTGTGGACTTCAGAGGGGGATCGCCAGGTGTGTGAGAGGTTCTTTCATGAGATGCAAATTAGGGGACTAGCCACAGACAAAGCAGGAGGGGGTTATTGCAGCTCCGGGGTGTGAATAAGATAAGGAGATTAGTGTTTATGTGATTCAGATGTAGACCCCACACAACAAAAGATGACTCGACACATAGTACCCTCATATATAAAGGCTCAACAGGCACTACACACACACACTGAGCCTAAGGATGCCTCTAACGTGCGAGGCGAAACGTCGCGAGGTGGAGATAGGGAGAGCGATCGACGCGGCTGTCCCGAGAGAGCAGCTTTTCGAAGCAATCATCAAAGTGGCTTTAATGCACTCTGATATGCTTTTCTGCATTCTAACAAGCCCATAATAAGTTTTAATAACTAATTGTATTAGTTATTAAAACAGCACTTACGGATCAAATGGCTAAAGTCCTGGACAGTGATAAATGAAATCCGTTTAAAGCAGGGCTCTGACACGTGCACTCACTTCTCCCGCTTGTACAGTTGTGCCTTCTCCTTGACTTCCTTGAACACGTAGTCGCCCATCTTGGACAGCATCTCCTGCTGCAGGCGGTGCAGCAGGCGCACCGTGTCGTCGAACACGGACGCCTCCAGCGACGCCAGCTGGCCCAGCTGCAGCTCGGACATTTGGCCTCGCGTCGTCGTCGTCCCACCATCTTCAGCGTCCTTCGACACCTCCTCCAGGTAGGCCTGCTGCATCTGCAGAAAAAACTGTGCACCCACACCATGTAATTCAACACCACAAGTTGTAAAGGACAATGCATTTGTTTGAAAATACAGCAACTCATTAGCAGGGGGGAAAATGCGGAGGCAAGGAGAAGTTACCTCCGCATTGGAAATGTTGGTGCCGGCACCAACATTTCCAAGATGTTCCGTCCTATATATAAATATAAAATCATATCAGCCAAAGAATGAGTTTTTTTTAAGATGTGGGAGAAATCCAAACACAAAGGGGGAGAACACATCTCCACGCATTAAAGTGACCAACGGCAGTAATCGAACTGCCACAGGCAGACCCGTCATGCCATGAGGCACAAATGTTACCACTGCGCCACCCTGCCGCCCAATTTGTAGCTCGGTAAGCACCGTGCTGGGACAAAAATAAACTTATTTTATGTGGACAGGTCGACCTTTAATTTCACGATGTAATATTAACCACCCACATGCTTTCAATGCTATGGCACAAACTATATCAGAGCTGGCAGTGACTACTGAACACACATTCTGGCTCTAACCACAGCGGCGCTGGCGGCGTGGTCAACGCTGATCAAGGAGGGGACAAGAGCACTCACCACGTTGTCGGACCAGTCGGAGAGCACGCTGGTGACGTAGGCGGCGGCGTTGAGCACCGCGCAGTAGCGCGTGCCCAGCGGGGAGTGCGCTTCCTCCTTCATCACCTGGGTGAGGCGGATGCGGAAGTCGTCCAGGAGGTCCATCTGCAGCTCCAGGAACTTGAGCTTGTGCCACATGCGTGGCAGCCACTTGTAGCGGTCTGCAGAGGGCGACCGCACCGCTAAATAATGGGGCGCGAGCGTTGCTTGCTGGTGAATGCTTTGTCTGCCATCTAGGCCTTCAACTCTGATAAAGAAATAGATTCTACATGGGGTGAAATGAGCATGCATGTACATGTAGTAATTACTTAGAATTGACAGCCATTTAAGGTGAACATTAGTGAAATTATAGTTAATTCATTTTGCATGAAAATAAGTCAACTTTATGCCCATGTTAGTTAGTCTAAGAGCAATGAACAGGAAGAACATAATTGCATGAGATGGAAAAACTAGACAGTAACTCTGGATGGTGAGGATGAATCAAATCGCAGTGGGGAGGGGTGTCAGTGAATCATTGCACGCTAATGCAACTTAAAACGCTATGGGTACTTTTTGCAGTGTACATATGTAATGAGTCGAACAGGTTTTTACCATTTATGGCAATTATGCCTGTATATGCCAAAAACCTGTTCTACTCATTGCAACTAAAAACGTTCATGCGTCTCCAAATGACACCAGTCAGGAGACAGCTGTCGGAGCAGAGCTGCGGGTGGAGTCCCTTCCTGTGGCCCAGCGCTCACCTGTGATGACCTGCAACAGCGTCATGAACATCTCTGCACAGTCGGGCACATGTGCCTCCTCCAGCTCCTCCACGTCCTGGTACTGGGAGCTCCACGCTGCTTCGGACGACAGCATGGAGTCCACCTTCTCCAGCGAAACTGCGGGCACACAGGATATGACATCCACACATGTTAAAACATCAACTAAAAGGAGCGAATGCGTGACACAATAAGGGTGCAAATACGAAATGACCACAACGATAATAATTTGCAGTTTTTTCGTTTGAAACTGTACTGATGTAGGTTTTCACGGCTCGACGCGTGATGATTGCTTTGAAAAGCTGCTCTCTCGGGACAGCCGCGTCGATCACTTCCTCTCTCCCCCTCCATCGCTACGTTTCGCCTGAGGATGCCTCTAACGTGCGAGGCGAAACGTCGCGATGGAGGGAGAGGGAGCGATCGACGCGGCTGTTCCGAGAGAACAGCTTTTCCAAGCAATCGCCATGTTCTGAAACTGTTCACCGAGAACACATGGCAGCCGGTGCCACCCGCACGTGGTTCCGGGTGCTGGTGTGCGTCGCGCGACGGTGCCACCTTGGCACCCGCTTACATTTACGCTCGACGGCGAGCCACTTCTGCAAGCATGCCTCCTGCGACAGAACGTGCAGCACGCCGGGCAGGGCCGCCGGGTAGCCGTGGGCGGCGCGCACCTCCCGCTCGAACTGCAAGAGCTCGTCCACCAGGTGGCAGAAGAGGGTGTCGTCGTACAGCAAGAGAGGCACGTCGTGCGCAGCCTTCTCCATCACCAGCAGCATGAGGCCGCGGATGAACTCCAGCTGTGTGGGGAGAGGCAGTGTGTGGGGACTGCTGTGCTCCGTTCGAGAAGGTTACAAACACTACAGCAGCCTTTGGTCTGAAGTGATCCACGAGAAGATAAACGAATGGAATGAGCATCACTTTCTACAGAACAGTATTTTATCAAACTTAAGTCCTTGTGTTGTTCCACTCTTATTATGTCTAAAGTGTTAATAGTGTGACTTTCATGTTACTGGCATGCACGACTCTATTTCGATAAAAGGCTTTAAAACCTAGCTGTGTTAAAGATATCCTCAAGAACATAACGTCATGACTGTGCAGGTGGACAAAACTGATCACCAGAACAATACACACATGGCAAATATTAAAAAAACTGATGATCTCACTGTGTGCCACATGAGCATCTGTACCTTTGCATCGAGAGGGGAATTTGCCTTGAAGAGGATGTCTTGGATGGTGGTCTCGAGGAAGTCGCTGTGGTGCAAGATCCAAGTTAGCACCTGAGTCAGGTACCACTCAGGCTATGTCACCCACGCAGGACAAGAGGAAGAACACACGTCAATGGGATCCGACTCACGCAGTATTAAGTGATGCAGTCACAGTTCATCAGCTTGCACGTGTTAATTGCATTGACACAATTAGATAACAAGATAAATCGCAATTAAACTATTAATTTAGTTGAATGAAGTAACATTCAAACTTTCCTATGCAGGTGTACAATATATTCAATCTGTTGACAGATGAGGATCATTCGATACGTCACCTTGCTCTATAGAAAATAATCATTAGCGCCGTTAGGTTGATAGCAGGAGAGTTTGTGCCCACGTACTCAATCATTTAAGAATTTTCCTGCAGTGTGAAGATGGACATAAAAAGGCGTAATAACTGCCAGTCAGTGGAGGTTGGTGAAGGTGGGGAAAATAGATGTCGGCAGAAAGATAAGACAGTATAAGAACTACACTGCCATCTGGAGGCCACCATTCTGCTTTTAACGCTTGTTTCATTTTTAAAAAGCAAAGGCGTAAATGTCCAACAGTAAACAGCATGTTGAACAATATCTGTGCCTCTTTTAATAACAGCACTAACCACAGACTATCCCACGAACAAATTTAGTATGACATGTACCAGCATACATTTAGCGAAGGTGCCTGAGAGCGTGAAGGAGCGATCGCAATCATCACGCATCGAGCCGTGAAAACCTACATCATTAAATCAGCGTAAACATTCGATAAGCTACAAGATGTGACTTCACTATGAGTATAGCATTGTATGCTTATCTGCCAATACCAATAAAAATGAAATGTTCCTTAATAAATATACATTGCGTGTTCATTCTTATATATATATGTATGAGTGCAAGGTCATTTACCTTGCTCAAGTCGTTGGTTTGCTTGTTGCCTTGGAAATGGTATCGAAAACGCTTTTCCAAGGGTGTGAGCATGAGCTGGAAAGGCAGGGCGATGGGTGGTATTTCTGGAAACGCATGCTCGTCCGGCAGGCGTCTTGGTCTTGATAAAACCTCGTCCCTGTTTTAGCAACATGCACAGTAGCATCAGCAGGACCCAAGACCGATTCCGTGAAGACACAATCTAAAACACAAGATAATTCTGCTCAGCCGTGCGGGTGGCAATTCCAGTACAGGCTTAAAGCAGAGTTACGTAAGAAAACAATATCTTTTCTTATTTTTATAAATGAAGCGTGTTGTCATAACGCACTGCAGTAACAAATTCAATTTATGAGCCTTCGAGTGACCCAACCTTGCACCGGCCCCAAGGGGCCGGTGCATATCCCCAGGATGTGACGCCAGTAGATCGCAGGGCTAACTTTAAAATCTATTTCTCATTACTTAAAACGCATGTCCAGCAGACCAGGACACAGCCTATACACAACGGCAAAATATGGTGCATGGATGAGGGAGCCGTTTGAGAGGGGGAAAGAAAAATAGCAAAAAATAAATCTGCCTAAAAAAGTGTGCCCTACGATGTACTGGCGTCACATCCTGGGCATTCCCCTGCCTTGCACCCTCCGGCTTCTCTGCGACTTTGTACAGGATTAAGCGGGTATTGACAATGAATGAAATCAGGTATCTAAGCCTGCAGGTATGTAAGTAGCAAAGGCAACGAGTTGGTGAAGCAGACGATATTGCTACCATAGAAGCAAAGTTTTTTTTGTGAATACAGACACGCCAACCATATCCATAAGCTAACAGCCTCACTGTTAGATGAACTTTAACACACAGAAGGATGAATACCAATGAGCCAACGGGAGTTCTCATGTGATCTAGAACACTTACGGGATGTGCAGCTGCAGGAGATGACAGAAGAGCGTCTCGAGGTTGGCGTGCAGCTCCTGTGCGTTGGCACCGAGCGTAAGCGGCGTCGCAAGTCCCTGCTGGATGCCGATGAAGGGCCACTGCAGCTGCTTCAGCACCTCCTCAAAGTCACTGTGCAAGACACCGTTGAGACACGCGCGTATACGTTACGGGTGCAACCATCCATCCATTCACATGCACGCTTTGATCTCATCTCATTGTCAAAAACTGCTTAGTCCTGTACAGGGTTGCGGTGAGCCGGAGCCTATCCTGGCAGACACAGGGCGCAAGGCAGGGATATACGCACGATGGGACGCCAGTCCATCACCGGGCACTGCAGGAAATTTAGTCTGCAAGCCAATTAATCTATGCAGCAGCATGTTTTTTGGACATGTGGAGAACATGCAAACTCCACACAGAAAGGTTCCCAAGCCGAGATTCAAACCCAGGACATTGTTGCTGTGAGGAGACGACAGCGCTACCCACTGGGCCACCGTGCCACCCATCCACTCTTGATGTATGCACTAAACTAAACACCCAAGCATGACCATAACTCATCAATGCAATTAGTACGTGGTTCTATTTAGGCTAAAGCAGCGATCTTAAAATGAGAGGAGATAAATGAGATGTATGGAAAACGAATTGCTGAGTGGACTTGAGGCCCTGAAGAACAATATCCCTGCGTGAGATGGTTACTTTTTGAACTCATAGAAATATTTTCTGAACTGATTAGTTGTAAATGTCTCACAAACACTGTACTAGGAATATTATCAGCAATATATTTTTGGGGAGAACACATGTCATTTTATAGCAAATACTTGACCATCTCTCTTTAGCAAGAGGGTATGTTGACGCAAGCGTGTGATACAGCACTTTGCAAGTGCACATTAGTGGACCACCCAGATTTGTGAATCTCTCAAATCTGTATACCCAGGTGGCAGAATAGCAAGTAGTTGTTTATATATTTCAATGTTATCCCTTCCATATGCGTGGAATATATCTGGGAACACGAATATTATTACACACACCAAACACTGTTTACAATGATAATAGCCAAATACCCAAACCAAAACCCTCATTCAACAAGTGCTTGGAGAATATTTCCTGGATAAATCGAGGCGCTTACTTTTATATTAAAGAACACCTATATAGTTGCTGTTATGCAGGTTCAGTTACCCACACAGCTATGACTCTATATGTCCTCATTATGTAAACTGGATTGTGGGTTATATCATGCGGCAAAATTAATCACGACACTAATTAAATTATACAACGGTCGTGACCCTTACTTGGCGAGCTTCTCGCGGAGGATCTTGTGCCAGAAGATGAGCGTGGATCGCAAGAAGTGGCGCAAGTGAGTGCAGGACGAAGTCTGCAGCACCCGGTCCAGCTCAGACATGGACACCAGCTTCTCCAGTGCCTCCCCGATGCTGTTGGTCATCAGGTGCTGCTGTATCGAGTCACTGTGCATGCCAGCCACAATGTACAAATCCACACACACAACCAAGCCATTTTCAACACACTGGTTTAAGTGTTAGCAAGACTGGCATTTATGGTGCCCTGTAGTTGCCAAGGCCAAATATCTGCTGACTGCTAGATTAGTGATAATGCAATCAGCTCCGAGCCGAGAGAACAGCATATAAATAAGTGGTGACTAGTCACTGCAAAGTTGTCATGTTACATTACCAGGGTAATCATGAAACGCAAAATTAATTTAATTAAATAAATACATGCCAACTCGTGAGATGGCTGTGATGTAACAAAGGCTGTAAACAAATGAAAAGCCCAGAAATTATGTGACCTGATAATGCCAAGCCCTATTTTATATATATAATTATAGTTCCTGAAAAAAGGCCCCAAAGGTAGTCATACATAGCAGCCAGCAACTAAGAGCATGAATGAACATATCGCACATCATGCCAACGTGTGTTTTGCATTGAGCAAAGGTTATAGAAGCTGAGAAAAAAAGATCTCACGGGGGAGAGCACCATTGTTGAGCAAGACAAGCAAAGTCAAGTCCAATGCCTTGCCTTGTTCTACAGTACCCATGTAAAACAGGACAATGATTTGAACTGCTGTTTACAACCAGTGGGTTGCGACCCATCAGCCAGCCGTGAGCACCACTCAATGGTCTATGGAGACCAGATCCATGTGGACCTTAAAGGTGCAGAGGTCGAGAATCCCTCGTTTATAATATTCATCCAGCAGCAGATGGAAAAGGCGTAGAAAATGAACATTTGTATTTTAATACGAGATAATCTGTGCGTGACAACGCTGCAGCGGCGATTCACCTGAGCTCTTCTATCTGCGAGATCCACTTGAGGTAGGAGAGGTAACCCTCCAACTCGTCCACCTGCCCGACAAGCCGGCTGATCGGTTCGGCGCACGACTCCGTCTCCTCCACGTGTCGCTCCACCTCGCGGGCCAGCCGCTCCCGCCGTTCGCGGAGGTTCTCGAGCTCTCCCACGGCCGCCTCGGCCTCCTGCAGGGCTCGCTCCAGCCGGAGTGGCACCTCCGTGCGCGCCGCCTCCACCTGTAACGAAAATCCCAGAATGTTACTGGTCAATGGTACGGTTGCCACCGGTCCCATTTTTTCCTTCTTCCAGGAATGTTCTCTGCTTTGAAACGGTGGATGTGCTCGGAAATATGTATTGGTCAAATCATTTAAAGTCCTGGTTTTTGTGAGTTACACGCTTATTCTGTTTACCCCCCACCATGTGCTCCGGTTTTTAATGTCGTTGTTGTTGACGTGCCGTTCTCTCTGCAGCTCTATGCAGCGCTTTGTGACCCTCGGGTGAAAAGCGCTCTATAAATGCAATTATTATTATTTATGGTGGGAGTGAGGTGGCAACCCGAGTTGACAGTGGCCTACCAATTCTGATCATCACCATTTATATATTTGAATACTACTCCTCTGGCTTTATGACCAGAGTATGATTATTACGTAATGCGAATATAAAAATATAAATCATGGAAAGGCGTGATATGTAACACTCGTGCAGTCACAGTAATGACAATGTAACTCATATCGGACAGTACGGGAAAGCCTAGGTACGTATATGCAAGATAACTAATGAGTATTTGTTCAGGTTGCATATTCAATACACATCACTGTACAGTGTACTGTACTTTCATATTGTACAACAGATGTACCTCTACTTTGAACGGCATAAACTTTTTTTTTAGGATGCCTAATTTACTAAGCTCACGCATTAAGCAACGTAATGACATTTTATGTATGAATGCAGTAGTAGTAGCGTTGCCCCTTTGAGTGTCCGTAGATTTACAAACTATTAGTGTGGCCCTACGTCTCAGTTTTTGAGCGAACATTAAAAATACAATGTTTTCAACGGGTTTTCAGTCAAGACAACCATTATTATAACCAATAACATTCGAATATCGTACTGTACATGAAATAAATGACCTTAAGACTGCAGATGAGATATTGGTTATTTCATGTTTAACTACTGGATTTACAGTATTATACAGTATTATATATTAACCGTTGCCTGCATGATTTTTATCGCTTATTTTGTCCTGTAATTTATTGCTACTATTTGACTTTCAGCTGAACGTGCTTGACGTTGTTGACATGCCGTTCTCTCAAAAGCTCGAATTTGTAAAAAAAAAACAAAAATCGTTAGTGTTTCTGATTTTCCGTTCTTATATTGTTGTTGTTTACGTGCCGTTCTCTCCGTAGCTCTGTGCAGCGCTTTGTGACCCTCGGGTCAAAAGCGTTCCATAAATGCAATTATTTTTTTTGCAATGCTTACTCATACACAATCTCACCCAGCTCAGCAACTAGGGCACGGAACATTTATCGTTTAACACAAGACTAGGGGCGGCGCGGTGGCCCCCAGTGGGTAGCGCTGTCGCCTCCTCCATCACAACAAGAAGGCCCCCAGTTCGCATCTCGGCTCGGGTGCCTTTCTGTGTGGAGTTTGCGAGCTTCTCTCCCCATGTCCGCGTGGGTTTTCGCCGGGCACTCCGAGTTCCTCCCACAGTCCCCCCAAAAAAACATGCTGCTGCACAGGTTAATTGGCTTGCAGACTAAACTGCCCGCAGTGCCCGGTGATAGACTGGCGTGCCATCGTGGGTATATCCCTGCCTTGCGCCCTGTGTCTGCCGGGATAGGCTCCGGCTCACCGCGACGCTGTACGGGACTAAGCGGTTTCTGACGATGAGATGATGAGATGATACAAGACGGGCACGGTGCGGCTGGCGACGTGGGCACGGTGGCAATTTCACCGAGGCGCTTCAATGCCAAGCGGACACGCAGGCCCGCCGCTCGCCGCCACGAGAGGGCTTTACGAGAGCGAGGAGATGCGACTGAACCTCCACAACAATAGGATTTAGCGGCGGAAAAAAAAACCCCACGGGACTCCGCCGCCGCCGCCCGTCGTCCTCCTCCCCCCCCCCAACCTGTTCGACGAGCCGGTCCCTCTGTGAGCTCAGGCCGCCCAGCAGCTCGCCCAGGCTGCGCAGCTTCTTCGTGTCGGCTCCGAACTCGCTCTCCACGAACGTGGCCACGTGTGCCGGCATCTCGAGGGCCGGCTCGCGGCGCTGGGCCCGACGCTCTGTCTCCGGCACCACCACCGCCTCCTCCTCCTCCAGCCTCTCGGCCATTGCCGGGGCAGGCCCCGACTGCGATGACGTGTTGGTGGCGAATCGATTATGTTACTTTTATTTGGAATCGATTACGATGTCGTGCTTTTAAGCCTACGCGAGTTTCAAGGTACTCGTGTTGGAATCGATTTTTGTGATTATATACGGATCGATTGTCAAGTGGCAATTTTTCAAAAAGCCACGTTGTACATTTAAATGTTCGAAGACTTTTGGTCGAACTGTATCATTTCTCGGTGGGGATCTCGGCTCACAGCGAGAAATCCCGGGTTCGAGCCCCGACTCGGGTGCCTTTCTGTGCGGAGTCGCGTGTTTTCCCCGTGCTCGCGTGGATTTTTACCGGGTACTCCGTTTTCCCCCCCACCGTCCAAAGACAAGCTGCTGCCCAGGTTCATTGACCTGCTGAGTAAATTGCCTGCGATGCACTGCCGTCACATCCTGGGTATTCCCCCGCTTTGCTCCCTCTGTCTGCTGGGATAGGCTCCAGCCCACTCGCGACCCTGTACAGGATTAAGAGGGTATTGATAATAAATGAATGCATGTAATTTGTTTCAATCGTGGGAACCCTCACGTTAAAAAAATAAAGGCCAAAGCAATAAACTGTCCACATTTTTACTTTGGTGTATTAGTCGAGACAGTAAAATGTGATTATGTTACTCAACACGCACAAACGTATTGCTTCAAATAAAACCACCGCTTAATCTAAATACTGTTACCGGATGCGTGGCGTGCAAGTATCACAGATTTAAATGCCCTAACCTCCCTGATTGGCGGCCCAAGTTACTTGGCCTGACGAAATTAACATCATTATAGCTTAAATTATCTCCACTTACCCCCGCTGGACAACTGCAATAAAGATCTACACAGCTCAGGTTCCTTCCAGTTTAAGTGAAAACCGACTAATTTCCCTAGTGACAGATTTCGGCCGTGCTCTACCCACTTCTGGATGAATCCATAACCAAACGGTATTGTTACGTGAAAGTAACAACACGCGTGAGGGGCCGGTGCAATGTGGTTTGGGTAGCAGTCGTGGCGGGGGGCCTCGACGACCCAATCCCTGGACCAAAACTCTGGCAATAGGGACATGGAATGT
>JAZEWT010000024.1:1348493-1365533 GCA_036362905.1 Mordacia mordax | reverse complement strand
GGGGGGGGCCGGGAAGGTCTATTGGTATATTTATCAACTGTGCCATGCTGGCCAGATTCCTTGAAAGAGGTCGGTGCACCCACACTTTTGCCCCAATGCACACAACTTGAGTGGCCAGAGGCAGGAGAATTTAAGAACCTTGCGTTGTGAATTATTGATTGATATTTCACAATGCATGGTTCTTTGCTTTCTCCTAGATCACACCTCCCCCCCCCACTTTAAACTAATAGTAGCGACGCTGTGCAGCAACAGATGATATTTGCACCCTGTCCCTCATAGGGGTTCGTGGTCATCTGCTGATATCTCTCCACGTAACCTTGCATAAAACTAAATGACCTTCTCTCTGCAGCTCAGATTTGTAACAAAATTTTTTATTGTTTATAATGCCGTTCACATGTCGTTGTTGTTACTGACATGATGTTTTCTTCACAGCTCTGTGCAGCGCTTTGTGACCCTTGGGTGACCGGCTGGAAAGTACCATTGTGCATCTGCACAATGCTACGTTCCGTTACACGCACACATTGAATTGGTATCACCGTGCCTACCAACGCGTGTGGTGCGGTTGGCTCCGGTGTGTGTGGCGTCGTGCCACAATCGCAACAACAGCAGCACTAATCCCAGCTGTGTCACCCGACATCGCTGCTGACACTCGCTGAGTGACGATCACTTTTTCTACTACCCCAGTGTCTTCCTGCGGTCTCTGCACAAGATGTCTCGAGTGCAGCAGCAGCAGTATTCAAGTGAAGTGTCGTGTTTATTCACTTGAGCCGTGATGCAGGAGGATAGGCATGGCAATAAAGCATCAGTAAGGCAACCTCGTTCACAAAGATAATGATGATAATTGTACATTTATAACGCGCACGTACTTACTCTCGAAGGTTTTCATTCGACAGAGAACGACTCAGAGGCGCGAGGAGAGCACAGAGAGGCGGAGGAGGAGGCAGCCAGGCGGTTTTGCCGGCGCCACATTGCCACACACCGCTTCCTATATATTAGGATCTCATCGGTCAATAAGTTAATGAGTATTTTTTTTTAATTGTGGGAGGAAACCGGAGAGCCCGGAGGAAACCCATGCAGAACAGGGGGAGAACACACAAACTCGGCACAGCAAGGCGCCCAAGGTGGAGATCGAACCTGCTCGGGCAAGAACCATTCTTTCTGTGAGGTGCAGATGTTACCACTGCGCCACCCTGTTTATGCATGAGCATGCTTTGTGTTACCAGGGATGGTAACCCCAGGATAATAATAAAGATGGATTCACAACTTGATAATTATGTTGCTATTGCGGTGCACGCAGAATCTGTGATAGCATAACACAGGCGATAATAATGTCAATATATGCCAGTTATTTGTACACAGGGATGTTACAGAGTGTGCAGGTTATTATTAGTGTCCTACATTGGGATGTTTCCCAATTCTATAATTAGCGTTTTGGTAGTTGGTAGGAAACCCGAGCGTCTGGAGAGGGCCCATGTTGTACAAGTGGGCAGCACTAACAACGTGTGCACGTGTCTAAGAATAATGATAATACTCGCATTTATAATGCGCACCGCATCTCACGCATGTAAGCGACTCGCAGGTGGGGAGCCAAGCTCAGTGTCGCTTGAACTCCCACGTGAAACAGTCGGGACCTTGTCGGTGTCCCAGAAAAGGAGGAGGCACATCTAATGTTTGATGATTGCTTCGAAAAGCTGCTCTCTCGGGACAGCCGCGTCGATCGCTCCCTGCCCCTCCATCGCGACGTTTCGCCTCGCACGTTAAGAGGCATCCTCAGGTGCTTTTCGAAGCAATCGTCATGCATCGAGCCGTGAAAACCTACGTCATTACATCGAATGTTGCCAAATTTGTGCCGAGGTGGCGTTCCGGACGTCGGGGATGAGCACGGAGAAACGATGATGCCCCGGTGGTGGCCACCGTGGCCCTGCTTGTAAAGATGATGACCGTGCGGGTGCACGTGGCAAGCTCTGCTGTCTGCCGGGTGACAGGACCGAAGAGAAGTGATGAACAACCGAATGTAGAGAGGCAGTGGCAAAGGGAGGCAGTGGCAAAGGGAGGCAATCGTGTCGTCGTCTGCGGGCGGTGGGAAGCCGGAGTTAAACGAGACACACTGCACGCATCACCATCTAATGGCACCTCAGCAATGCACATTCAGTGTATAGGATGCACCGGTGGTCACCTATCCATGCACTAAGCAGTACCACCCGTCTCATTTGCTGAGTTCAAGTGTGATCGAGCACATTCGAGGTAGTTTTGACCACAGCCACAACGTGGTGCGTTCATCGTGAACACAAGAATCTCTTTGTGTAGTTGTTTTTTTTACCGGTGTTGTCACTGAAACTCCGTCACTAAGCGTTGAATGCCAGGTGCAGCAGTTTGATTCAGCTCTCGCTTGTTCATGGTGACCAGTTGTCTCCTTATGACCCATTCTGCGTCTACTGCACTGGTTGCAGTTCTCATAAACGTCCTTGACCGGTTCCTCCACCGCTCTTCCAGTGCTTGGCCTGGCAGACCGTTTCATTCCGTGCACGCCGTACGACCCGTTATCCGTACGGTACAGCCACCGCACTGCAGGTCTCTACACCTCACCCTCTGCTCACTGACCAACGTTGGTTTTCAGCAACCATCTCGTTTCCCAAGCTCTTGGAACCTTCGCGAAGCGAGTTCTCTTACATCTTCAACAGTGTTCTCTGTTGCTGGCCACTTGGGTTTTTGGGCCTGCCTTTGTCACTGGGTTAAACCGTGAACTTTGGAATACGCATTATATAAGTAATAACTCATCGCACCAGACGTAGGCACCACGATGTTGATACATTGTTGAAGCAGCTGGCACAGAAATGTGCAATAAAATGTTGTATAATTGCGATTTAGGCACTGACGGGCAGGGTTGAGGGAGTATTGTAAATTGATTCATTACCGTTTTCTGTAGAAATCACCTCTGCCCAGTGCTTGTACAAATTCACACGGGCTCCAGTGCGTTTGTGGCAGTGCAATGTTACACACAGCCTTGTGGTAGTGTACAGCGCACTGTCAATCCACTGCTGGATGAGGGCCTCCCCATGCCACGTCGGTTGTGCTACTTGTTTGACCATACCTCACCACTTTGATCAGTGCAGGTTGATCCCATCACTCCGCAATACGTTTACTTTTGCTGTGATTTAATGTTTCCAGAATTGTAATAGGTTTTCTTGGGTTTGGCTTAGTGAATAGTGAGTTAAAGGTGTGTGTATATATCTCATCTCATTATCAGAAACCGCTTAGTCCTGTATAAGGTCGCGGTGAGCCGGAGCCTATCCCGGCAGACACAGTGCGCAAGACAGGGATATACCCACGATGGGACGCCAGTTCATCACCGGGCACCGCGAACAATTTAGTCTGCAAGCCAAGTAACCTATGCAGCAGCATGTTTTTTGGACTGTGGGAGGAAACCGGAGTGCCCGGCGAAAACCCATGCGGACACGGGGAGAGAACATGCAAACTCCACACAGAAAGGCACCCGAGCCGAGATTCGAACCCGGTACCTTCTGGCTGTGAGGCGACAGCGCTACCCACTGGGCCACCGTGCCGCCCGTGTATATATATCCAAGTTTTAAAATCACGTGGCGCCTTCGGATGAGACTGTAATGAACGTTGGATCGTTGCTGGACTGCCCATTCGATTTCCACAGCAGCTGCTTGCAATGTCGTCAGATTTCTGTACTTAATTTATTTTATTGATTTGATCCAATATGAGTGACTCTGGTCCACTCTTGAAAATGTTTACTTCCTGCTCTCCTGTCCTCTCGGCGGATTAGACAAATGAAGGTGGAAGAGCTGGCCCCCAGATCAGACGAGATCACTTGGTGCTTGGGTTGGACATGTCAGGGAGTCGAACCCAGGTTGCCGAATTCATATCTCAGTGCACAACGCAAGCGGCACCACACAGTCCTCACTGGAAAATTGGTCGCGACTTGCTGAGGCTTGTCTTTGTTGAATAGTCTTCATTATTACCGTTGGTAAACAGTACAATTATCAATATGCTCATAGTACAGCACGTGTTGCACCATTCTCTCAAGTGCCCGGTTGTTGGGCAGTCTTTTGCTGGTCAGTATTATTCCATTGGACTCGGTAGCCCACCGCGTCGCCCCCCAGCACCGTGGCCTATTGATTCAACTGAGCCGTTTCGGCCCATTGTGTGGCCCTTGAGGTCCCCGTCGTCGCTTGCAATGTGCAGCACAGATTGATGGCGTTCGAGGCCAGCCTTTTGCTCGATTGAGACTTGCTGCACTGGCGCGTGCGGCAATTGAGTCAGGTGGTCGATCGAGGAGCAACTTGGGTCAAGTTATGAGCACCGGGAGATGGGCGTCCGCACCCACGAAGGCCGGCACGGCACACGATGGGATGGCGTGGCAGGCAACATGCACGGTGGCTGCCTTTATCTCCACAGTGTTGGTGTTAATGCACTGCACAAGGTTACTAATTTATGATTGAGTTGGACCTGGGGAGGGCCCAGGGCCGGTTCAGATAATCGCCCGCCGTTGTTATCTACGGCCACACAAACCTAGCTCTGGTCCCACACGTGTCCTGTATTATCGTGGGGCCCATACACACACATGCACACTATCCTAATAAATAAAAAAAATCTGTCTCTCGGGACCCAGTTGGAAATCATTTGGCTCGTCCGACAACTTCACACGATTGCTATTCGAAGGCGCTGCGTCCGCACGCGCGGAAACGCGTGCCGCCGTTCTCACTTGTCACCCGTCGCGTCACCCGCAGCTTGACTGCGGTTTAGCTGCCCCTGAATCCTCTGGGGGGCGGCGCGGTGGCGCAGTGGTTAGCGCTGACGCCTCACAGCAAGAAGGTCCCGGGTTCGAGTCTCTCGGCTCGGGTGCCTTTCTGTGTGGAGTTTGCATGCTCTCCCCGTGTCCGCGTGGGTTTTCGCCGGGTACTCCGGTTTCCTCCCACAGTCCAAAAGCATGCTCCTGGATAGGTTGATTGGCTCGCAGACTAAAATTGTCCCGCAATGCCTGGCGATGGACTGGCGTCCCGTCGTCGGGTGTATTCCTGCCTTACGCCCTGTGTTTCCGGGATAGGCTCCGGCTTCACCGTGACCCTATATAGGATTAAGCGGTTTCAGACAATGAGATGAGATGAGATGAATCCTCTGGGCAGATCCCGCTCCGCAAGCCGCTCTCGGATTCCTTCTTTGACTCATCGTGCCCTTGGGCTTTCGTCACCCAGCCAGCGGGCGTTTTATAGAACAGCTGCAGTCCGC
Source organism: Mordacia mordax (assembly GCA_036362905.1). Lineage (NCBI taxonomy): Eukaryota > Metazoa > Chordata > Hyperoartia > Petromyzontiformes > Petromyzontidae > Mordacia > Mordacia mordax. Next base: position 1,360,280 of record JAZEWT010000024.1, on the reverse strand, counting down.
CCCCGCCGCCAGGTAATGAAGCGAACGTCCGTCTTGCCAGATAACGAGACTGGTCCGAGCGCGTCGCTCCTCTTCCGAAGGTCACGGGTTCACATCACAAGCGGGGGGTCAAACCGGGCTTCTGTCCTGCGGTGCTGACGACCGTTACAAGTGTGCGTTGCTCGTGGCCCAGCACGGCCGCTTCTTTACCGACAGCACATGGAGATGCCCATGTGCGCAAAGCAGGGAGCATTGCCCGAAACGTTGCCCGTGAGTCGCCCGTTCTCTGTATTGCCGTGTCCTTGTAACTTGTGCGCGCGCATAGAAACACAAACCAAGTATAGCGATCGTGCGTCTCCACGGCGCACCGCCGTCTAATTACCAGGTGATGCGAATGTCTTTGTTCTACCATCCGTTAACGTCACTCTATTAGACCAATGTCACTTGTTGCCGCACATATAGATGTATTATCATATATCCGAGCAACCATATATAGTTTAGCTAAGGTCATCTACAGTCTGCCAGCAGGACAATTAATTTGTCCTGACAATTAATTTGTCCTGACAATTGTCCTGACAAATGAATTGTCCTGCTGTGGCCGAGTGTACCAAATGCTTTCCCAACGTGCGTATAAAGAAGCCCTTTGTCAATCCACTGCTAGATGAAGGAAGGCTTCCCGATGCCGTGCGGGTGGGTGCACGCGGGGGTAATATACGTGGGAGCATAGAAGTACATGCCTACGGCTGTTCTTGCTGGACCGCCCGACGTTGCACAGAGCTAACGCAGTGACAGCCGCAATGCGTAAAGGGCGTCACGCGCCGTCCACTTTCAAACCTAATCAGCGGGCTTGGGTCTGGTGCATTTAGAGTGATTTTTTATTTAATAGCCTGATGATGCCTCCAACATGTGAGGCGAAACGTCGTGAAGGAGAGAGGAGGAATGCCCCACGTGGCTGTCCCGAAAGAGCGGTTCTTGAGAGCAATTCTCACACTTCGAGCCATGAAATCCTGCATTAGTACATGGGCTCCTTTTTACAAAGAGTAAATAGATTAAAACGCTGTTCATACTTGTTTTTTTTTCTCGATCACTAAGCGACGACATTTATTTCTTTGAGCACTTGGAGATTGGGGCTGAGTACTCGGAAATCAGTGGCATCTACTGGTTGACACTGACCTCGCTACTAGGAATGACGAGTGGGGGGCCCTGTTTAAATTTCCCTGCCACCCCTCCGTAGCTGGGTGGCCTGACCCTGCTGACCTGTGAGGCCCGGTATCGTTTCTCCACCTGGACACTTGATAGCTGTGCCGCTGCAGTCTAGCAATTAAGTAACTTGCGCGTGAATGTGCCTGCTCTGCGGTAATGTGACGTAAAACAAATGAGTTATCTTGACGTCAGCACAATATCGCAGTGACATCTAAAGCATCCCACAGTGCGCCCGAAAGCAGTTGGGACCAATTTTGCAATCGAACGGAATGTTCGTCCGATGGACCTGTTGGAACTTGTTTTTACTGGACGCCACGATGAGACACCTTGACTTGAGTTCAAGCAGGGATTAAGACATTACCACTTGCGCATTCCTTTACGTAGACAACTGTCGATTCGTGCCTAAAGCAGCCGTGAACCGGAGCAAGCGCTACTGTGTGCGCCGCACCACTGCTGGAGACCAATTTAACAAGTGCGTGTTCATATTGGCCGCTGGCTTCCACGCGCTATCGCTAATAGCCACTCGGGAAATTTTAGTTCACGTGACTCTTATAAAGTGTAGGAGTTTTTTTGGTTTTGCACAATTGGCCCAATGCTTGTAAGAGGGGAAAATGATGTACAGTGTATAGTGCCCTTGAGTGTTATCGGGACCCCAGTGAGGTTATACAGGGCCATGTCAATTTCTGAGTGCGCTGTCCCCTCTCTCCATCCTCCACTGCACCGAATGTTCCTGTCTGTTCACGTCCCCATAGCTGCACATGTATTTACGCCCCATTACAATATATTTACGTCCAGAGAACACAAGCCTGGTAACTGAAAGTATACGGCTGTGTAGCTTTACGTGATAACCTGTGTAAGCTTCATCGGAAGACATTAATAATCCACTGTCGTCAGAATTTTGCTTACGTGCAGTTTCTAAACGGTGAGGTTTGGCTGGTTGTCAGGGATTTTGTTTTTACTCTAAACGCACGCCTCAATTCACCACTTTGCACTGAGCAAAGTGATGATGCGTTGTCCACCAAGATGCCTGTGAGTGGTGACCATACATGTGGGAGCTCGATGCTGCACTGGATTGACAAATGGCTGTCAGTTAAAATTATTTTTATCATCTTAATAAATGCATAAATGGACAAAAGCAAGGGATCTGCAGCAGTGAAATTGTGAAGCTCTCTGAAGGTCTGTCACAATCGAGCCTGTGATGTAATCGCGTGTAACAGTGTGCAGATGTTCTCGTACAAGGTCCTGTGGAAGGGCCTCTCGAAGAGGTTACCGTGGTGTCAACAGGCATTAAAATAAAGAAACTAGAGACTGCCCCAGTGCTCTCCAAACCTGGCCGCCCGCTATTCGGTTCTCATGAGGCCAGGACATTTTGCGGGATTCTCAGAAGAGTTTTCACAGCAGTCAGGCTCTGCCGCTGCTCCAGGCTGTTTACGAGTGTCGATGACAGCCAGCGTCCCGCTTAACTTAAATGAACTCTCCGAAGATGTGTTTTTCCTACCTCCCACGGAAACCTTTATCCTATTAATAGTCATCTTCGTCGTCGTTGTTGTTTTATTATCATTGCAAACCCATTGCTTTTTAGTCGTTGAAGCCTTTGGAGGTGCAGGGTTTGTGACTTGCTTCACACTACGCAGTGAGTAATGACAGTCAACAAATAAATATTGTATTATGCAATCAACGTTCATGGTTGTACCAAAGTCATTGTTGTGTTTCCAGTAAACAAACAAAATCCCCCCAGATATTTCAATTAACATACTTTTGTGTTCCAGGAAAATTGATACAAAACACAGCCTTTGTTTATCACCTAATCCTAAGGTGGCCCATCGTGTGGTGCGGAAGACTTGTGCTATTAGCGACGGTATCGTACGTTATATTTACTTACAAAAATGTTGTCCTTGATCCCTTTATGTATTGTGATGTCGCGTGTCTTGCGTGATGGGTGGCAGTGTGTCTTGCATGTGGTCACGCAAAAGCCTCTGGTATGTGAAATAAGAGCTGTCAGGACAGATGGCTCCCGTGTTTGGGGCTGAAAATGTAAAGCGTCTGTGACAGTTGAAAAACCTGCAATGTGAATCTCATCTCATCTCATTGTCAGAACCACTTAATCTTGTACAGGGTCGCGGTGAGCCGGAGCCTGTCCCAGCAGACATAGGGCGCAAGGCAAGGATATACCGACGATGGGACGCTAGTCCATCACCGGGCACTGCGGGCAATTTAGTCTGCAAGCCAATTAACCTACGCAGCGGCTTGTTTTTTGGACTGTGGGAGGAAACCGGAGTGCCCGTCGAAAACCCACGCAGACACGGGGAGAGAACAATCAAACGCCACACACAAAAGTACCCGAGCCGAGATTCGAACCCGGGCCCTTCTTGCTGTGAGGCGACGGCACTACCCACTGGGCCACCGTGCCGCCCCGCATTGTGAATCGTTGTTTTATTTCGTCTCTGTCTCTCTGTGCTTGGCAGCGTGTGTTCCCCGGCTCACCAACTCCCCGACGGTGATAGTCATGGTTGGGCTGCCTGCCCGCGGCAAGACCTACATGTCCAAGAAGCTGTCGCGCTACCTCAACTGGGTTGGCATCCCCACTAAAGGTACGATCGAGGCCCTTTTGGCATCAAGTCTGCCACACAGGCCATGGGAACATTGAAGTTGGTCTTTGCTACACGGGCACTTTTGTGGCCAAAATATATAATTAAATTTAATTAAAGAGAAAGGCAATTTCTGTAATATATAAAAAAAAGTTTCCAAATTACATTCAGTTATTTTGTAATGGTAATTGAATATGATTTTTTTATTTTGCTTCACTTGGTCTCAAGCTTTATTTATTTTTATTTGGAGAGTCTTGCCAGGCTTTGCTGGGGTGGAGGGGGAGATGCTGATGCTTGCTATGTAGAGTTGAATGGTGTAAAGGGCTCGAGACGTGCAAATAAGATTATTATAAATTGCGGGTAACTTACAATTGGACCGTGACATGGGGACACAATTGGGCCACGCTCATGAATGCCATCACCCACTGTGAAGCAGAGAGCGCATATTTTCATGGTTAATTCACCCGCACAGCGCATATTTTCATGGTTAATTCACCCGCACGGCGCATATTTGCACGGTTGATTCACCCGCAGTGTTAATTGTGTGTGTGTGTGTGTTTACTTTTTAGCGTTCAACGTTGGGCAGTATCGTAGAGAAGCCACGCAGCTCTACAAGTCTTACGAGTTCTTCCGGCCAGACAATGAGGAAGCCATGAAAATTAGAAGGTAGGCGATCAGACTCTATTCGCTATGAGTCATGTTCGAGATGTGACCCTTTCACCTTAAAATCACGGGAAATTGTAACGTTCTGTGGCGCGGGCAGAGCTGGCGATGAAAAGCGCGTGAACCCAGTGCTTTCAATTAACAAGTGTCCTTTGAAACTGGGGTTTTCTGTGGTTAACATATAAATGTGTAATTATTACATAATGTGGCATACAGTCGTTTCTTGGTAGCTACAGCATTGATACTTTCATCTGATGAACATTGAACAGAAAATATTTGTGGGGTTGTGTACAAAAATGTGGATTACAAGAATGTCAGCTGTTAATGTGTATATTGTCAGATTTTGTTATGTAACAGAGAGGACTTTTAATTAATAACTTGAATTCGAGTGGAACAATGATGCGGTCGGTAGTTACAGTACTGTGTCTTGAACTGAACTGGAAAGTTGGATTTCCTGCCGTACCTGACATGAGCCGTGTACATAAGTGACAGTTGTTTATATATATATATATGTGTGTGTGCTCCTAACAGCCTTCTTATTAATATTGATGCTTGTGCTTATGACTTATGCATCAAATACTGTATAAGAATGTGCTGATGTTTGGTTCCTATTAGTTGTATGTCATGGGTTTTGTGACCCTACAACCATTAGAGGTGCTACATTTGCCCCATTGGGAAGATAATAATAATAATTGATTCTTCTATTAACATCACCTTCATTGCACGCAGTTCATCAAACTGTTGGTAGGTTGAGCAGCCTAATCTTTATGTGCTTATGGTTTATTGTGTCGAACCAGGTGAGGAGGTGAGAGACCAGGGTAACGTCATTTGTAAGAACAACGCGGGTAACCAAAATGATAAAAGGCAAAAACAAAACACAGCAATGAAGCGGCCGTGGTTCCGCGTGCGCGTATGATGCCGGGTGGGTTTGTTAAAATCAACACTCGTAAGATAAAGGTTCTGAAGAAAATAATGTCATATCTCCAGTCTTGTCAACCAGTTTGCCAGGCTTAATAGGCTGCCGCGAGCAGTGCCTGTCTGGCTGTCGCATCAGGTAAAGCATTGCATCAATCAGGCGAGGCCATTCTCAGTGAGATGCTGCCACGTTTCTGTCACCAGACACTGTGCCGAAGTTGCCCTGGAGGACCTGCACAAGTACCTGAAGGAGGAGGGCGGGCAGGTTGCGGTGAGCGCTCGCAATCTCGCGGCCGAGCACGACGAGCGGCTCGTTCGTCGGAGCACATTAACTCCTCGATCCGTTCCGTCTCGCCTGTTGCGTCTACGCTTTTAAGATATGGATAATCGTTGCGTCCGTGGAAGAGTACACGAAGTGTCCTGTGAGGTGAAGCTGAGGGGGGCATCGCTGGCAATGCCACAGATGCCACCATATCTTACTCGCACCTCCTTTCCGTTTGTTGTAAGAACGTTTGTGCTTCACAGACAAAGTCCTGCCCGAGGAAGTTTTAATTCCCGCCTCGGGTACCGTTTTTGTGGAGTTTTTGTGGCGTTTGTGTGTTTTCCCCCTGTTCTGCGTGGGTCTTTTTTTCGGATTCCTCAGTTTCCTCAAACAACTAAAGAAACTCTCATTAACTAATGAGCTGATTAATTGTAGGATGCAGTGTCTGGTAAATGTTGGTGATGGCTGACCGTGTCGCCGCCTTCCTCTCTCCTCGCCTCTCTGCGTTTTCCTCGCGCCGCTGAATCGTTCTCCGTTCGAATGAATACTTTCGAAAACGAACGAACATGTTGCGTGTTAGAAAGAGTATTTGTTGTCCAGCACAGTCTGATGATTGCTTCGAAAAGCTGCTCTCTCGGGACAGCCGCGTCGATCGCTTCCTCTCTCCTCCACCTCGCGCCGTTTCGCCTCGCACGTTAGAGGCATCCCCAGACGTGTGAGGCGAAACGTCGCTAGGTGGAGAGAGGGAGCAATCGACGGCGGCTGTCCCGAGAGAGCAGCTTTTCGAAGCAATCATCATGCATCGAGCCGTGAAAACCTACATCATTATCACAATCCGCTCTTATAGAATCCCACCATCGAAGCATTGTTCCCAACCATTCCCAGCTCCCAACCTTGTTTTGCATCCGAGAACTGATTTTGGCCACAGGCAACACACACACACACACAGCGCGTGCGAGGCATGTTGAATTGACACAAGGTGGGCGGCAGTGACTGTGAGGAAAGGCGACGGCGCGAGACCGTCGCGCGCGTCTCTGCGTTTGCGCCGCGCGCGTCTCTGCGTTTGCGCCGCGCAGGTGTTCGACGCCACGAACACGACGCGTGAGCGCAGGGAGCTCGTCACCAACTTCTGCAACGAGAACTGCTACAAGGTACGGCCAGACCGCTCGCTCCTTCGGCCGTGCTCGCAACGTTCCCGCTCGTTCGCGGTGCGGAAGCCTGCATTAACATTAGAAGAAGTAACGTTTTTGATGGCTGCATTGTGGAATAGAAAGATGATCATAACCAAAGCAGGAATCATACTATGCAGTGTTGGGAAAACAAAGTTTTGCTGGCTTGCTGGAAGGAGGAAAGGATAGCTAAATGAAACGTCAACTGCTGGCATTCTGAACGCCTACATTCAGTTGGTCTACATTTGGGATATTTGGTCAGATCATTAAATCACTGGCGTCTGTGAGGAATTAGGCTGCTGAGTGATGTCACGCACGCGAGGGAGGCAACACGAATGCCCACTGTTGGATTGAAGAATATGTTGCTGAGGTGGCCGGATGGCTCAGGTCCAAGCACCGAACCGACGCCACTGGCTCCAAGTGTCGCTCTGAGCCGCCCTACGATTTACCCGTGTGGCAAGTGGATGGTGTGAGCCTTGCCACCAGTGACCGAACCAATCGTGTTCAATTGGTACTTGGCTACAACCCAGCTCTCACAGGGCTCACATACAGGGTTTGTGTGCTTCAATACATGCTGCTGGTTAACTTAAATCTGATGGCTCGTGGGCCGATAGATGACATTCGTGATGTATTTACAGACACAGCGACAGTGTATTTCGTATTGCGACCCAAAAGGGTTTACACGCCCAAACGGCATTGGAATGCATTGTTCTGTTTTTGTACCAAAATAAGACCCTTGAATTTATCAGAGGTATCAGTGCATTTCATGAGCCAAATGGTTATCTGATCTGACGATGATTATTATTGCTCATAAGACATTTGTAAGCCTCGTATGGGTCAAATTGGCCCACAAACCTGCCCCCGCTTGTCTTATCTCTCCAGGAAAACACATCGTGTGGCAGTTTTGTGTCCTTGTGGGCATGGGGGCAGGTATGGGAGCTGTTCGATGAGGTTCAATTACGTAACGGGAATTCACCATCAGAGACCTTATCGATGTCCCTTGGTAACTGTTTAGCTCAATGCGGTAAGTCCCAAGAGTTGTGACTCCCCCTGAGGGGGGGGGGGGGGCTTGGAAATAATGGCAGGAATCCCAACTGCGCAAAAATTCAGTCGGGAACGCTTTTAGTGCAATTGGCCAAACCTGGCAGCTCTGGTTTTTCCAGTCTTCTCGTCACCATGTCGATTTGCATGTGAAGCACGAGTTGCCTTGGAAAGTTAATCCCATATTTGACATCTATTATCTGGTTTCATCAGATAATAGCGTGATGTAACAAAAACCGATCATTACCGTGTGATTGTGTATAAGAGGGAGGGCAGGAATAGGGCATTGTTTTGTTTATCTTCATAGTTGTGACATAATTGAAAAATACAAACAAGCGTGCCTGGCTCATCTGAGATGCATTCAACATGGGTGTCTTCCCCCTAAGGTTATAGTTCCTGCGAATCCGATTTCATTTACATTTGGACAGTGCGATTGCATTATTACGACATCTGTTCTATTCCAGGAGCTATGCACATTAAATCGGTGTTAGTTTAGGTGGTGTTTGTTATTTTTGTCACGCTCACAGTCGAGCAGTAAAGTGTGTACCCTACTTTTAATTATTTAAATGTTGGGTCTGTGGGGGGGGGCATCATTTGTATCTCGGTCTCTCTCTTCATTGACACCTTGTGAATTCTCGTCACGGGCACTCATGCTCGGGTATTACGTGGGTCGTCACGCTTGATGATGTTCAGTCATTATCGACTGCCCTGTGTGTCGAAGAGTATGTTGATGATCGATCTTGTTGCCCCGGCGGCAGAGCATTCACCACTTGTTTCTCTGTCACGTACGACTGCGCACTTCAGGTGTTCTTCGTGGAGTCGCTGTGTGACGACCCTGACGTCATTGCCGCCAGCATCACCGTACGTGAAGCAACTCGCGCGCAGCCCGACAATGTTCTCTGACTTGCGTCCGAGCGTGTCTGCCGACGAAGGAAGCAGTGAGTGACGCACGTGTTTCCTGTGACTCGACCACCTGCAGGAGGTGAAGGTGAGCAGCCCTGACTACAAGGATTGCAACAAGGACGACGCTAAGGTGGACTTTATGAGGCGCATCGATTGCTACAAGGAGACGTACCAGCCTCTGGATGATGTCAGGGACAGGTGGGTTATCATGGCTCCTGGATTCCCCCCCCCTCCCCGTCACTCGTCTTCTCAGGCAGGGGTTTGGGACTCCCTTGACCCAGACATTGGCTTTCCGTCGCAGTGGCTGAAGAATTGATCTCTCCTAGTAATAGTACGAGGTCACGATGTCGCAGTGGCCTAAGCCATTGATCACTCCACACCACATGGCCGGCACTTTCTATACACGGCAGGTTATGCAACTGCTGCACAGGAGACGCACGATCTCTCAGCTCTGCCCTGCAGAGACGCTTTCCCACCACCTGCTCCTTCCTCTTGGTCTCTGGACTCGTGAGGAGTAGCGGCAGTAATTGCAGTGGTGTTGACGCTATACGCAGTTCGTTTTGTGATTTTTTTTTACTTTGTAATTGTAGCAGTGATGAAGGGCGTTCAGAATATTTACTATCCTAAGATAAACAGGGATAACGAAGACCATTATATGAACAAAACAATAATTGCATTCTCATGCGGCAAAACAATAAAGGTTCATTAATTTGTTTAATGCTACAGCGGTTAAAAAATAATAGCAGGTTTTGGTATTAGTCGACAATTTATTTAGCAAGTTGTTATTTTTGGTACTCGCGTTCCACGACAGAGACCTGCCAGTTGTATTCGGCATTAAGCCGTGTGCTTTATTCCTTTTACATTCCTGGAGGCTCTACAGGTAAGTCACTGATCAACCAGGACACTGATGAATCCCAGAGACCCGTGTAAAACTACATTGTGGAGAGGTTGCCGCTGAAATTCCAACTCGTAGGTGACCCAGAGGCCCGTGGGTCGTCGCGATGCGAAGCTTCTAAGCACCGGCTCCCCGGTGCTTGCAGGGACATGTCGTACATCAAGATCTTCAACGTGGGCCGAGGCTTCCTGGTGAATCAAGTGCAGGACCACGTGCAGAGCCGCATCGTCTACTATCTCATGAACATCCACGTGCAGCCGCGCTCCATCTACCTTTGCCGGCACGGGGAGTCGGAGCTCAACCTCAAGGGCCGCATCGGTGGCGACTCGGGACTGGCGGAGCGTGGCAAGCAGGTGGGCACCGTCGGCGGTGGTGGCTTTGGAATTTGCAATCTTCCGGAAAGGGACGCTCGTGAGAGTAATTCTCAAACGTCGAGCGGTGTTAACCTAACGTCAGAACGCGATGACTTTTGTCACCATGATCCCTCACAATTATTGTCGTCGTTGTTACAGTCAGGATAATGGGGAGGGTCACCCTTACCGTTATCGTAATAATAGCCATTATTATTATTCCATAAAAACTATCAGCATCATGCCAATTATCATCATCATCTTCACAAGCAAAGTGACCATCCTGGCCACAGCTATCAGTTTTGATGACCCGATGTAGTCTTCAGCTGCACTATAATCTTGCGTGCCACTTTCATCATTGTTGTCACTGTCACCGTGACCGTCTTCACCGTTATGATCCTCATTACCTTCGCCGGCACCACCCTCGTCGTCGTCATCTTCACGGTCTTATTATCATCCTTGCTGTCTTGACTGCCCACCCTTTGCTATTGTGGTGTACATTAAGAAACAAAAAGATTGAAAACAACCTCCTGTCTAACCTTTCTTTGTCTGCCCAGTTTGCCAATAAGCTGTGCGCCTTCCTGTCGGAACAAAACATCAAGGATCTGAAGGTGTGGACGAGCCAGATGAAGACGGCCATTCAGACAGCCGAGGCGCTCAACACCACATACGAGCAGTGGAAAGCTCTCAATGAGATTGATGCTGTAAGTTCAACGGGGATAAAACCATTCGACAATCTGGTGAACAGGGTGGTGCTGTTTGTGTAGCTCCGATACGTAATGTGTTTCCAGGTTATACCGCGAGTTGCTCGGCATTGCGTCCAACATTTCGCTCCATGTACTGGGATCTTCTGAAAAGAAAACGTACGGAATCGAAGTTCCCTACGTGTACTAAAATGTCGGTCAGAGTGCCGAACCGCGGTCAGTGTAATGCGAAAACATCGGGGAATTAGAGCGCAACCGTGAAAAGCTACACGGCGGCGTTTGTTCCCCCGTTCACGTTCCGTTGCCTGTCAGCGGCTGTCTCAGCATATTTCCTCCTCCCGCGTGGTTGTGGCGCAGGGGGTGTGCGAGGAGATGACTTACGAAGAAATTCAGTTGTCGCATCCCGAGGAGTTTGCCATGCGTGACCAGGACAAGTTCCACTACCGCTACCCCAAGGGGGAGGTGAGTTTGTGTGCGGGCGACGGCTACAGTGGTCAGAAATTTACATGAGTTGGATGTTTGATTCCTGACCAAGGCTGACGTCGGTGACGAGTGAGAAGTCTAAGCCATTTTATGAGCCCTCTTGACATAACCCTCACAATATCAATGGGATGAGGTTGGGAAAAAAGACACAATATAAAAGGAAAACAAACACAAAATGGTAGATTACTTTTTAAAACCCTCGTGTGTGTGTGTTCATGCCACATAACTACCCAGTGCGGTTAAAAATTGCCATTCGGAAGACGAAGACAGCCGTGTGTGATGCTGACCACCCGCCGCCTCGTGTGCCGTGCCCGCCTTAAATAGGTGCTCGCTAATGGCACTCGACCCTAGAGTCTGTTAAGGCTATACGGGGGATCTTTGTCTTTGCCACAGTCCTACCAGGACGTGGTGCACCGTCTGGAGCCGGTGATCATGGAGCTGGAGCGGCAGGAGAACGTGCTGGTCGTGTGCCACCAGGCTGTCATGCGCTGCTTGCTCGCATACTTCCTCGACAAATCCTCTGGTACGGAATCGTTCTCCTCCGGTCGCCTCCCTTATTCCACTTGGCTTGTTTACGCATCGTGTCGCTGGTCTTCCCGTACACATCTAAAGATGTTGCCCCCCCCCCCCCC
>JAZEWT010000024.1:1329696-1348488 GCA_036362905.1 Mordacia mordax | reverse complement strand
CGGCTCCCACTCGTCTAAGTGTACCAACGTTACCAGATCACTAACGCACTATAAGCATACGTTGTTACCTAGCATTGTATTATTGTTACGTATCCATTTAAATCATTGTCTGGCGTTTGGCTCCATTTAATTGGCACCACCAAGACGTGCTGGCCAGTTCATTGCCTTTAGGTGCAGCCATTCTCTCCTCGATGTACCGACTGGGTGTTTTGTGTCTTAACTGGTGGTGCTTGGGAGGGAATGGTTGTGAAATACATTGTTTACTATATATATGTGTTAATAAATAAAAATGCCTCTTCAGTTTAACGGTGGTAATCCGAAGGCGACACATAATTTGCTCGCTAAATCCATTTAAATTGTTTGTTAACACGCATCTTCACACCTTGTTTTCACAGATGAGCTGCCTTATCTGGAGTGTCCACTGCACACTGTGCTCAAGCTGACGCCAGTAGCCTACGGTAGGCCGCACCCAACTCACCGATTACATCCGTTGTGCTGACGTAGATATTCACGGCTGGATGGGTGACAGCTTCTTTCCATAGCCGCTCTTTTGGGATAGGCGCGACGCGCTTTCCTTCACGACGTTTCGACTGAGAGCGTCCTCCGTTTCACAATGGCCAGAGAATGCCTCCAGAGTGGGAGGCGATAGACGTCACGAAGGAGAGGAGCACTCCACACGGCTATCCTGAAAGTGCAGCTTTGAAAAGCAACGTTCGCAAATGTGTTATGCTCACGTCAAACGCATTTAATTGAAATCGTCTTTCCACCGCATATCTATAATACTCTCGCTTGTATAGGTTCGTCATACGATGGACAATCCCAATTGAATTGAGATGCAGTTCCCCTGGGTTTTCCAACTGATTGGGAAGTGCTGCCACTAGGGATTAGCTTGCCCCCTGCTGGCCACTCTTAGTACGGCGCTGAAATCTTTTATTTTCCCAACGTTTTTAGTTTTGGACATTCGGGCGTTTGATTCGCGTCCATCCGAGAAATTGTAGGGGTGAGAAAATTATCAGTCCAGACATCACTGTATGTTTGTAGACTTGTCATTGTTTTAATAAATGTATAAGTCTCACACACTGCAGCGATTATTAAACGACCTGGCATTGTTGATCAGGTGCATGCTGACGTATATTCCTTCTGTCAGGCTGTCGAGTGGAGTCGTTTTTCCTCAACGTGGAGGCTGTGAACACGCACAGGGAGAGACCTAAGGTATGGTCCACCTCCGCGTTGCTCAGCCACAGTCTCGTGTCGCCAAGCAATAATAATATAATAATAATTATTATTGCACTTCTAGAGCGCTTTTCATCCGAGAAAAAACCATCCTCATCCAACATGCTCGCACTGTTAAACACCCCAAGATAATTATTATTAATAATCATCAGCGACGATATATCCACTGCTGGATGAACGACTTCCTAAGTCGTTACCACCGCTCGTGATCTCGTAATGCGGCACTGGATCTCGGTCCTACACAGGAAGCGATATTGTCGTTCCATCATCACAGCGGTCATTCTTTCCGGTGTGTGGAGCTGCCATTTCGTTGTCAGTCTCGACCACAGGCCATCAATGCCTCCCAAAGTGTTCATTCCAGGCCCACTCATACGGTTGACCACCGTGCATTTCACATCGCGTGACCGAAATGAATGTTTTCGCTCTCCCCCCGACTGGCCGCGCAGACCGTGAGTGTCTCGCGCAAGTCATCGGAGGCCCTCAGGACTGTGCCGGCGCTCTCGTGAGGGAGCGGCCGTTGCCGATCGTCCTGGAACGTCTCCCCCCCCCTCCCCATCCTCTGCCCCGACCTCCAACCTCTGGCCCCAGCAACAGGAGCCCTTCATCCCTGCTGCACCCTGCTGACCATCTCATCACCGTCTCGTCTCTAACTCTAAATGCAGTTCCATTATATCCAGTGGAACTGTGGCCTTGGGACATTGCAGCCAGAATCGAACGTCATACGAGGATTCAAATTGAGAACGTTTGCAAAGGATTCTTCATTTTAAAAAGCAACTTGTTTTTTTTTTAATCAGCCGTCTTATACCACTGTAAAGAAATTGGTACGTCACATGATTTAAAAGAATTTTTTTTGCTGCGATGAAGAATGCTGTGTCCCTGATTAAATAACATTATTTTTTTATGTTAGAGTACATTATTGTTTTACGTGTGAGTGTAAATATGGTATACGTGGGTAATTATAATGCTCTTGCTTGCTCTGCCAGTAAGTGTGGTCACATGTTCACAGCCAAATGGAACATGTGATGGTGCCATTTGCAGGGTGAATATGATTTCAGTGGGAGCTTGCGTGGATTTTATCCAGTGCTGCTTGTGACAATTCATTGATCACAGGCTTTTGTGGCTGCGAGTGCTGAAGATAAAACACACATTTGTGGTCGTTCTCCTTGACGTGAATGATCGCAGTTGGTGCAGGGTCTACAGCTTAGCTTCGTGCCAACTCACTACGACTAGCAAACACTAGCACGTACCGCAGTGCACAGCCTTTCGTGTTCATCGGGGTTGTTGTTTGACTTTCATGGTGCTGGTCAGTCCGAATTTGGTGACTGGCTTTGCAGGACCAGTTTGGATATAGTCGCTGCTATTAGCCATAGCTGGGACTTGAACTCAGGTTGCGTAGTAATACTCTTCTTGTATGTTAGTATGAGTGAGTTGGTGTGCACGCTTCGTCGTAACGTCTGTATGTAATGTTTAGCACAAGGCCCTCTTTAATTTTGCCCGATTTGAAGAGTTGAGTGTTGACTTAGTAGGTCTTGTACCAGAACATTGGTTTATGCCTCCATGAGACAATCTGATACCTGGTGATTGAATATAAAAAACACACACTGTAACATCGCCTGTCACTTGTACGCATGGTGATCCGGCAATAAGGAAAGTTATTGCGAAAGAGCCTGCAGTCACGACGCTGCTGGCTGTAGTGAAAGTTATACTGGGATAGAGGCGGAAGGTAGAGCAGTTGTAAGATGCCCAAGGAAACACACAAACTGTATGTTGTTATAATGTGCTGAATGAGCGATGCGACACCGTAGCTTATACATCATTCTCAATATGTACATGGGCATGTGTGTATCTGTCTTGAGCGTTTGGTCATTATCACAAGTGGACAGTGTCAGTTCACTACAGTTGTCCCCTAATTCGATGTTTCATGAAACCTTGTGATGTACAGCACTTTTGTCAACGCGCTGGGGATTGAGGGCATTCCTACGGTCTATGTCAGTTACTTTGGCATTCGTTTTGACAACACTTCACACTGACCGATCTGACGACACTGCTGGGCAGTGTGGGTTTGTGCAGAGGTTTACGACCAGGTAAGAGATCGAGAGCCATTCGTGTCTTGGCTGGGAAAACAACTCAGGTCACAAGCTTAACCACTGTGCAATCCAGGCGATATTACCGGATAGAAAAAAATATATATTTGTTAATGTTATATTTGCGCCTTATCCATAGTTATATTCATTATTTCATTTCATGTCAAAGTAGATATAACGCTATCAGATTTGAATAATATTTGACAAAAGCAATATGTGTGGTATTTAGCCTGTGACATTGGCTTTTGTAGCATATGATATTGTGATAAACTGCTATCAACACCGTTCATTTTAGGCTGTGGTTAAACGTTAACGATTGTATGATGTGAATAAATATATTTTTTATGTTAGCTAAGGTTCATATCGAGCCGATTGTTCGTGGACAGGCTTTATGTGGTGTTACGGAATGCTGTAATTGAGCCCGTAAATGTTTGTGACACGATTCACATTTCGTTTAGTTTTGGAAAAGGGAATGATGCTTAGCAAGTGGTGGAAAGAAGATTTTCAAGTTGACCACATTACCTTGTTGGTGGAGACCGGCTGCGTAAGAACGATAGGCAGAACCTATCGGTACGTTTAGGATCTTTTTATCATGGATTGTCTTCAGAAAAAAACTGCCTGCTCATGTGTGTTTATGGAATTTTTTTTTCTTTCTATGAGCTGTACAGTGCCTGCTGCATTCGCACAACTAAAATTATATTCTTGACGGATTGTACGTTGAGGCGACACGAAGTAATAGTTGTACAAGAGTTGTATTTCTTGTGTTAAAGTGAAGTCCCTGGATGGTATTGAGTATTGTGGTTGAGATTAGAAGCTGGTTGTTGAATGTAACAGTTACTTATTCTGTCATCTAAGAAGCAGTAACAAGACAAACACTTTCGTGTAACAATTTTGAATGATTGAATTGGATATTTGTCACTGCACTGCAGACGGACAGCATTTTCTCCATCAGTTGGAAAGGGTCCAGTTGTATTGTGAGGCGCCAACATCTGTAATGTAAAGAAAACAAAGTCCTAACATTGATCGATATGTTTGTCCTTTGTACAAGTCATGCCCACGTGCAAGATTACACCGTTCGTTTAACATGAGATTTGGTTTTAAAAAGGGGTTGGTTTAAAAAAAAAAATTGGTGGCATCTCTGACCCTCGAGTGAAAAGTGCACTGTAAATGCAATTCTTATTATTATCTGAGAAGGATATAGTTATGGTACATTGGTTATTCTTCAAGCTAAGGCTTGAAATAAGAAAAGTGAATTGGTGAGTTTACCACAAAACGTGTAAGACATTACACGTCCAGCATTCACTGCAGTGCCAATACCACATCACAACAACAGAATTAATACTAAAACATATTGCTACATTTTGGCAGTATGCGAATACAATTCGCTGCAACGTTTTTTTGATAAAATGAGATCGGATTTAGGAAACACATATCCTGTAATTCCATAACTCCGTCCCATCCCTCGTGAATACAGTAACATCCTGTGGACATGGAGATTAAGCCCGTTGAGTAGGTGCTCTGTTACTTCAGGTATAGACGTGGGACAGGTGCTTGTGTGTTGCTTCAGGTATAGACGTGGGACAGGTGCTTGTGTGTTGCTTCAGGTATACACGTGGGACAGTCACGGTCGGCGCGCACCATAAGTAGGTTCCATTCACCTATTGCTTGGCTCCAAATCCAGCAAATGTGTAGCTGAAACGCAAGTCTTGTTGTAAAGGTCTTGTTTGCACACTGGTGTGGAATTACACTTTGTTATTTCATGTTTTAGTGTTAACGCAACCGCGGCCCTCACCAGGACAAGCGGTGAAGAAAACGGATGGATGGTAACGCAAGGCAATGTGGATATTGCGGTCTCTGCCGAGTCTGTTTTCGCATAAGGAAATCACAGGGTATATGGATGCGAAATGATGTCGGTCGAAGAGCTCGCGATGCTTCCCGACTAATTGCGTGTGTAATGGATACTTTTCAGTGCGTATGTATTGTGTGCACTGATGTATTATAACGGCTCCGCGAAATGGGCGTCGCTACGTTCATGAACATTCTTTAAACAATTATCAAATGTAAGTAATTCTGTACTGATGTTGATTTGTCATGACACGTGGGTCAAGCACTCGACGCGGCTATCCCGAACGAGCAGTCTGATAAGCAATCATCAGATCTAAATCTTTTAATATTATACATTCTCAGAAGTATGAGAATCGCTTCTGCACGGTACGGCTACGTTTCCAAATGCCGCGGAGTACAACTGCTGGCCTGGCAGTCGGTGGTAAATCTGTGCAACGGTGGCTCCAAGCTGCAGAACGTCCAGGCAGTAGGATCTTGGCGCCGATTCCTGGTGCATTCACCAGCAGGCATTGTCCGCTTGGGACGCTGCCCTGGTGCAGTGGTTGGGACACAGGTCTTGCAGCCACGGTGCATAGGTTGGCACTGGACTTGCAACTAAGAGGTCGCCGATTCGGCCTCCCGCGTGCGGTATTTGAAACGAGATTTTGTTGTTGTTGTTGTTGTTGTACCCCACTCTCCGCCACTTTACAATGTGAAACGATGCACGCGTCGTGGATTGTCATTTCGAACGTGCTGGTGTAAAGCGGTGGCCAGCCCGTGTGGAAGAGGTCGGCAAAATACGTTTCTTTTTGTCTCGAGACCAGCATTGGCATGAGCAAGAACTCTGCACGACTGCACATTTACCTTGAATAACGATATTGGGGTTCGATGTGGCTTTGGTCGAATGCAGCATTCGTGCTCTTGCCACTGGAAGGAGATGGGGATTGGACTGCCTTCCATGCCGGCTCGATGGTTACCTACACTTTACCTCACCACTGAAGCTATTTAACATACCTTACCACTAAATTTCACGATTGTGCAATGTAAACGAGAATGTCATACCACGTTTTTATAACGCGTATTTGAAGTTGTGCTGTGCAGCACACCATTGTAAGAAGCGTTCATTTAAAAATCTGCCACAGTGGATGATATGGCACCAGCGGCTCACCGTGGGACACGGTGCCAGAGTTCGTGATGATCGCGTCTTTTGTGAATCTCGTGCTGGGTTGCATTGGCTGCATAATGCTGGAGTCATACACATCTCTTGATGCATGTGCTTACAGTGGCTAAAAGCAATTAGCGCGACATTAATTTTTACTGATTATTAATGGTGCAATAAACTTTTTTTCAATACACATGCATAGAAACGTGTTCATTTATGGTAAAACTTATCTTTAAGTGCAATTATTATTTAAAACAAGTTTGCCATTGCATGAAAATATCTTGCAAGTACATTGGGTTCAATGGTGGCGCAATGGTTGATATCTGCACGTCACAAGAATCCGCTTCTGCCCAAGGTGGTTCGATTCCTGCCTCAGCTTTCTGTGGATAGTGGCCTCCCCCTGTTCTGCGTGGGTTTCCTCTGGGTTTAACGCTTTCTCTCAGAACTAAAAAGAACTAATTGTTCATTAACATAATTTATAGGAAGCCGTGTGTGACAGGTTGGCCCTGGCCCAATGCCTCCTCACGCCGCCGTATCCGCATATCATTCATGATATGCGTAATAGAAAGTGTTATTCAACTGAATGTTTCTACTGCGTTGGACCGGCCTCCTCTCCTGGGTACAGCCCTACTGTGCTCTGTGGGAGCTCACTACAACTTTCTGCAGGAAGACGTGAGTAGAGTTTACAGAGTGGAAGCCTGAGAAACGGGGCACATTGAAAAGCATTTCCACAAAGGCGATTGAGCAATGACATTTACTCCTGGATCACTGAGCCATGAGATGGCAACAGCAGTAGATGAATCATGGATGGTGATGTACTAATGCCAAGACACCCGTTTAGAAGACCCATAACATATGTAAGAAAGATGTTTTTATTTGCTAAATTGGGATTACATTGTATGCAGTAACAGTACCGTACGCAGTAGCCGTTGGTTATTTGGGATTTGAGTGGCCCTGCTTTGAGTTCTAATGGAATAGATATGTTGTAACTTCATCTCGAAGCCCCCAATACCTTTAAATCGTTCGAATTTTCTTAACATGCACAACCCAGAAACATGCAAAACCACAAAAAAAACATTGGTATGATGGAATGCAGTACTTGGAATTCAAATGACTCCATCAGTGCATCTAAAGTCAGTCAATAGCAATCCAACTAGACTTCCTGTATGACTGGTTTGGCTACGTTGTCTGGCATCAGTCCTGTATTAAACACGCAATTAGCACATGAATGAATTCCAGTTCACCCAACTGCCTGGCACTCAATCAAAATCAGGGCAGACTACCTGAAACTGGAGCCACGATGTGCTCGTGTATGCTTGTGCAGAACGTTTATTGTTGCAAAATTATTCTACATGCAGTTTAGTAACTTTAAAAAACGTAACCAATACACCTGCCCGTTATCGTTTAGAACATTGCAAGCTTGGCGATTTTTCGCCATTCTTTACATTATGGGCAGGTCTGTTTGGTATCGGGCCCACTGTTTTTGAAAGCAAAGGCTACACACAGTACTGTATCAAGGAGGTGCCACATTTACACGTTGCATGTATCACGGATATTTCCAACTTGGGACGCGTTCACCATGTGACACTGCACCTCTTCCCACCCCAGTGGTTGTATAATTCTCACTGTTGTGGATGTAACATTTTAATTTGAGTTGCTACAAGACCATTTGTTTAGTTCTAATTATACAAGTACACTTGTCTTTCAGTTTTATCGGCCGTAGTTTAATAATAGTGAGGACGTTGAAATTTAAGTTTATCTCATCTCATTGTCTGAAACCGCTTCGTCTTGTTCAGGGTCACGGGGAGCCGGAGCCTATCCGGGCAGACACAGGGTGCAAGGCAGGGATATACCCAGGATCGGACGCCAGTCCATCACCGGGCAATTTAAGTTGATGTGCATGCCAATACAACACTAATACAGTGCACTGTTTTAAAAATTCATACACTTGCTGCAATGCCTTGTTGAAAGGATGCATAAGCACAACTAACAAACGAAACTATTTTTCAGTGACACTGCCATGGACAAGACAAATAAGTGGTGATGTTTTAAGCACTAACCCTTTTGAAGAGATGTCACCGATGATATTTTTTCCTCCTGAGGAGCATTTTTAAATGACATCAACTTATAAACATCCAATTTTTAAGAGACAAAACTTTCGTATTCCTTTGTGGCATTGAGACATAACTTGGGCAACCCAGGCCAAACAATTCAAGGTCGCATGGTCAGGAGTTAAAATTGCACTGGATTCCTGCGATGCTGCTCAGCCACCGTTATTCCATTGGCATTGTTAAATGAGCCCTAACAATGATCGCCTTTCCACCCGAACCTGCACAAGAGGTTTTCTTCCCTAAATAGGGAGAACTGTGCATGGGCACACCCAGCGTGGGACAAATTCACCAATGCCATCGTCGATATGTCAGGCTGATGAACCAGGAGTATATGTATTACTGGATTGCTTCGAAAAGCTGCTCTCGGGACAGCCTTGTCGATCGCTCCCCATCTCTCCCTCCATCGTGACGTTTAGCCTCACATTCGAGGCATCCTCAGGTGCTGCGTGTGTAGTGTGTGTCGTGTCTCATATCATTGTCAGAAACCGCTTGGTCCTGTACTGGGTTGCGGTGAACCGGAGCCTATCCCGGCAGACACAGGGCGCAAGGCAGGGACATATCCTCGATGGGACGCCAGTCCATCACCAGGCACTGGGAAATTTAGTCTGCAAGCCAATTAATCTATGCAGGAGCATGTTTTTTGGACTGTGGGAGGAAACCGGAGTGCCCGGCGAAAACCCACGCGGACACGGAGAGAACATACAAACTCCACACAGAAAGGCACCCGAGGCGAGATTTGAACCCGGGACCTTCTTGCTGTGAGAAGGCGACGGTGCTACCCACTGGGCCACCGCGCCGCCAGTGTGTGTCGTGGATGACTGCTATTTATATGTAGGTATTATGTATATGTTAGGTCTTAACATACACATAATAGCTGTACACAATGCCTACATATAAATAGGACTCACACACGACACACAGAGCACCTGAGGATGCCTCTAACGTGAGGCGAAACGTCGCGAGGTGGAGAGAGGAAGCGATCGATGCGGCTGTCCCGAGAGAGCAGCTTTTCGAAGCAATCATCATGCATCGAGCCGTGAAAACCTACACCATTACATGTGTATTATTTGTATATTGGGGCTCATGCAAGAGGAATGTGGAATTTCCACTGGTTATGGATCAGGGTGAGGTGGCAAGGCGATTGTAGTGCAGCAATGGATGCTTGAATCCATTTGTGCAAAGCCAATTGTGAACTCACTCCTGGGTTTTCAACGGTTCTGCCGGTCTCCTGTCACATGCCACTCATTAATAATGGGGAATTGGCCAAACATTGCAATACAGGGCCCACCGTTAAAAGCTTGAGAATCAGTGTGGAAATATAAAATAATATAGAAAGGAATGCATTTGAATACAACAATTGATTTGGACTGAGTATTGCTTATCTCCAGAAGGGATGTAGCTTTGACAAAGGTGCTACATAAGGCTTCAAATATCCAAACAAAACTCCGATGCCTCAATCAGCTCGAGATATGGGACATCACCAGTCATGTAGCCTAGCAAGCAGCACCATAGGGATTTGGAGCTAAACCTTAGCTATGAATATCTGCCTGGTAGAGAAAGGTGAGGTATAGGTCACTGGAGAATATTCACCACTTTCAAATCACTACACTTGATATGAAGCGATCAATGGACACATACAGATCCCCCATGGGGTCTACACAGCCTGTTGGGGGAAAGTGTTGTTTGCAAGCACCTATATAAGCTACCACATCAGAGGAGAGTGTCGTGGCATGGCCAGAATCACACCTGGCCGCCTTTGTCTCTCCAGTGCCAATGTTTTTAACACACCGCACTGTACTCAATGAAGGCTGAAGCCACCTTGGTGATGCTTAAATCAGATGACCTCTGATGTTAGTCACTGCCATAAACCAAACTAAGGTCACCGGTTTCACAGCTCAATGTGCTGACCACTACACTACCACATAACCACAAGGATGCATTCCCTATAAAGTCCTTAAAGGCTGCTGGGGAAAGTGCTGCGAGTACTTACGAAGGCCGGCACAGCATACAAGGGGAACATTGTGGTTAACACCACACCTGGCCACCTTTTATCTGCACACTTCACTAGGTATTTGTTTCAGGCTAAGTCAATCTGTGGGATGCCCAAAACCAGAGATCCGCCACCGATATGGGCAAGGGCAAAAATCGAACTTATTTTGCAGTGCGCGAACGAATGTATACACTTCCGCTACCCCAAACGCGCGCACACACGCGTGCGCACATGCACACACCCACTCCACTTCTGCAATGGCCCCGACAATGCATTGCATAGTGTGATCCAAAAGGTGGCTGCCAGATGGTAATTTGGTTGTCCTCACCCACTCGGTGAGATGGAATTCATCATCTGCCGTGGCCTATGACTTGAGCAGCGGCAGCAGGTTTGGCTTGGCCGTGGCTTGGACGAGAGCCATCGCGTAGAAATGGACCCGCGCGTCGACCACCATCCCCTTGCTGGACATCTCTGCGCACAGGAGGCGGGAACGAGGGGGGGATTGGGAATGTAGCAGCCATTGTACCGTTGTCAACACGACTGCCAAAACAGCACCAGTGCTGCTCTGTTTTACTGTGGAAAACTTGAAATGAATGTTGGGGCCGGGTCATTGTGATCATTAACTCTTGTACAAGTTTGGCTAAATGCAAGACGTGTTCCCCACCACCAACAACCGCCATATGCCACTAAGTCGCAGTGACGTTCCTATGATGCTGTGCCAGGTCAGGTGCACGTTGAGGCCATGCTGTGTCCAAGGCCTCTTAACGGGAGGTCATGGGACAGAACCAGGTGCCATGGGCTCATAAAGAGCTTGCAAGCTCACTGCGTATTTTTTTGCTGTAATAATACAGCAGTAACGATGTCTCCCAACTGCCTAGCAACGTCATACACGAACCCCCCCACTACCCTCTCCTCCCCCAGCACAATCACACTCACCAGTCAGCCTTTGCAGAAGCTCATTGAGTGGCACCAACAGGACCTCAATAAATTCTGGGAAGAGCAAAAGAAAAGATAATTAGCTAAAGAACATATCAATAGCGTCATATCATATTCTTCACTTTTACCAATGAAGCATCAGTAGCATAAGAGGACTGGTGAGAAAATGTTACCAGCGTTCGTATATATATATTCAAACAATATAGTGCAAACTATTGTACTTCACATTTTGTCCCCATAATACGAGTGTGAAACAGCCTAATAAAACAGGCCTGCAAGCACAGGCATGATTCCTGCTTCTCAAGCAAACTCTTGTTTTCATTTTTCTTGAGTGGCAAAGCCCTACGTTCACCAGGGCTTTACACAACAATGACGTTTTATATGCTCCATTGCGCTGCCCTCATATATTCCTTCTGACTTTGTACACGGTAGATCTGTAGTTTCAATAGGCTCTGGTAAGAAATGATTTCTGGGAACACTAAGATACTTGGTTTTAAAAATATGTTGGACAATGAAAGACACATACCTCCTTCATCTGAAAAAGAAAGAAGGAAAATACATTACAGAGTACGTTTAGCGGACATAATTGTTGTGCTACACTATGCTCCCTTGTACATACTCTTTGGCTTCAGCAAGCTGCAATAGCCAGCACGGTGAAGTATAGTCCAATAACTCCCATTAAAATGGCTGTACATGCATATCTCAAAAGTCCATGAACATAATATAATTTCACGTCATCAGCTCTATCCATTACTAAAGTTCGCCATCTGCTTCAAAGCCCTGTGACATCCTCGCTGTTAGGAGTGCAGCGTCGTGTACTTATGGCTTAAATTCAAGGGTGAAACCTCAAAGTAACAAACCTGTATTCAACAGACCTTGTAAGCATCAAATAAAATACTTGTTTTGAGTGTTTTACTGCTATTCGATAAAACATATTATTTCGTTAAATGGTGTTTATAACATATAGGTTGTTATAATAAATGGTCACTACTTAAATGAGACCGTCATATAAATATCTGGATTTAACGGACTTCTGAACACCCTTTCCCTCCGATTAGTCCGTTAAATCGAGGTTTTACTCCACTTTGTAAAACGTCCCTAACTCATCGAGGTAGCTCGGAGATCAGAGTTGAGCTGACAGCGATGATGATGAGATCCTGGGTTTGAACACTGACAGCTGCCCAAGGTTCAACCCAGCTCTCACATGACGACAATGACGTATGCGACAGCAGAAAGCGGAATTGTCTCAACCCACTCACAAATGTCTGCGTAGCAAAAACAACATCACTTTTGGCTTTGCAGTTAATTTGGCTAAATTCCAGCTTTGGAAATGAATAGCATAGTATCGGTTTGACTGCAATGTGATGAAACAACTCCCTCTGCAGCACGCACATGGGCAAGTGCTGCCCCCTAGCACAACTCAGAAGTCACAGATTTCAGAAGCGGTTTTGCGATGTCTCCTTTCATGGATGCTGCCGCTGGATGTTGCGCTGCTTGGCTCATCTCGTGCCGCGATTCCGACAGTATGGTCGGCATACAAACGCGGGGACAAAGACAAAAAATGACAACCACGAATGATTTGCCACAGGTATCTTACTAAAAATACTGCCATCTAATTTACAAGTTGGCAGAGGAGTCTCCCTTTCAAGGGATGAAGCGTCTCACTGAGTTCTCAGCAATTAAAATATTGTATAATGCACCGAATTAAACACAACATTGTCATTACCAAGTTCAAGGTACATTACAACAACCATTAGCAGAGATGACCATAGGGCGGAGGTGAACGTAAAATATTGCCCTGGACCGAACACAAGAGAGATCCACAATAATAATAATAATAATAAGACTGCTAGAGCGCTTTTCACCCGAGGGTCACAAAGCGCTTCACAGAGCTGTGGAGAGCAATGGGCCTGTTATTGTAGCAAAGGAATGAGGGCTTCACATGGCCTTGTGTCCTCGGCCTTGAGGAACCGACAGAGAGCCCTGACTGTGGTCACTGTCGTAACACCATAATACAAGTTTACATCATCACTACTACATGCAGTCATTAAAACCATGACGCCGGTTGAATACACGGCTGCCTTGCCCTTGCCACGCTGTGATTTCCTTGCACCTCTGTAATGATGCAAGTTAACCTGGATAAGGGCGTCTGCTAAATAATAATTGAAACCATCAGTTTGATCTAGCACAGGTGACACACGCCTGTGATTGTCACCTCGGATGCAAGGGTTTCGTGAATCGTACAAACTTGTGAAATTCACAAACTTGCTGGGCTGCAGGGAAGCCAGAAAACGGCAACACAGCACAGCAGTTAAATAACCCATGTGTGCAGATATTTTTTATTTTATCCTCTCACGAGTGGATGTATAATAATTACCATTTTTTTTCATTTTAACATAGATCAAGAATAAAATACAGACAATTCTTGATCATCTAATCTCTTCGTCAGAAACCGCTTAGTCCTGTACAAGGTCGCGGTGAGCCGAAGCCTATCCCGGCAGACACAGGGCGCAAAGCAGGGATATACCCATGATGAGACGCCAGTCCATCACCGGGCACTGTGGGAAAATTTTCGTCTGCAAGCCAATTCACCTATGCAGCAGCACGTTTGTTGGACTGTGGGAGGAAACCGGAGTGCCCGACGAAAACCCATGCGGACACGGGGAGAGAACTCGCAAACTCCACACAGAAAGGCACCCGAGCCGAGATTCGAACCCGGGACCTTCCTGCTGTGAGGCGACAGCACTACCCACTGGGCCACCGTGCTGCCCCATCTCTTGATCATCCACATACAGATTATCCAACTTGCAGGTTAGCTGTGTTTATGAAAAAAAAAGGAAACCTCTTCATATGCACCGATTTACTTATTAGCTGCTCCTAAATACACCTCTCGGACACGAACGCGTCACAAGTAAACCAACACAGTTGTCAACCTGCCAGGAGTAACGAGCAGGAGATCACAGTGAAGAGACGTGTTGTGAGTGTGTACCATCACTCGGAGGCTCACGCTCCGAGTGATGGAGCGAGCGGTGAGGATGACTCACCAAGCTCCTGCCGAGGCTTCCGGTTCCCGGGATCGTCCCCGTTAATGACGGCGGATACAAGCAGGTCGGTGCAGTTCGAAATGCCCGGGTCAAGGCACAGGACTGCACGGCACGACGATAGCAAAAAGCCTCGGTCACAAATCGCACCCCAGAGAAACGGAGCCAAAGATGCCTCCTCACTCACAAACTACTGTATTATCTGGGGTATATGACGCTCACATTGACAAATGTTTTTATACTCGGTGTTCAAGCTGAAGACTCCAATCAAAGTCTCCCGTGTGAAGTCCAGATTTTATAAGTGACTGCTTCTGCAATAACAACTGTATAACCTACTGAGCGGATGCACAACTCATTCCATGACTATACATTGCAAACTGACTGAAGAAATCCCTATATTTCATAACAACGGATTTTAATCTCAGCCAGAAAACAAATATTTCTTAATGTTATTTCAGCATTTGCTTGAATAAATGTCTTTCATTGGCCAAGCTGCAATGCAGGGCGTCACCCACTGTAAATGACCTTGCACGCGCAAGCAACTTGATCCAAAACCAACAAGCGAGTATGAATGCTGCACCAGTTAAATCAGCAGCCAAGTGTGAAACATGCTGTTGCATTTAATAAGGCGACATTCAACGTATTTTTAGAAGTAGGACCTGGAGACACGCCGGTGATCTCGGCGTGATAGCCGGTCTCCTCCTGCAGCTCCCGCAGAGCAGCGGCATGCACCGTCTCCCCGCTGTCAACGAGGCCTGCAGCCACGCACACCGTACACACCGCGCACACCGCACACACCGCGCGCGCACACCGAGCCGGCGTCTTAACGCAGAACTCTCCCGTCCCGTGCAAGCACAGCATTCATATGCACGCCTCTTATGAAGGCCTCAAAATAACAATGTACCCAAGTAGGTTAAAGTGGATGGGAAGTTTGAAGTTAATTTTAACCAAATGATAATTCAAGAGGCCAGGAAAAACGTATTGTTAAAAAGTCAGCAGCAGGACAATGAGACAACTCGATACCAGTTTCATCTTTGTTAGGAATCACTGGTACAGCCATCATTGGTAACTATTGCCACATTGTGCCTCATCTCCAAGTAATGCTGGTGTGTTTTTTTCCTCCCAACTAAGAATTTTATCGGTAAATGTTCACATTTTCAATAAGCTATATCAGAATCAGTGATGATCCCGGTCAAAGCGTGCAGCTCACCAGCAGGCAGCTCAATGGTATAGCAGGCCATGGGCGGTCGGAACTGCTTCACCAACAGCAAGCAGTCGTGGTGCAGGGTTCGCTTTAGGATGGCCATGATGGATACACCTGCACGTAGGGAGGGGGTGTGTGGAGCCAGGAATGAGCTGCAAACTAACAGCTGAACATGAATGTTAACGTGTACTCACTTGCAATCACCGTCAACTTTTTGAAACAAAGGACTGTTAAATTCCCCTGGCGTGACGGTGTTGACTTGTCCTTGTGTGGCCATCAGTTGTTTTTGTCAGACAACATGCGTAGTGTAAATAAGTACCTACCAAAGCTCGGCGTACTGAGCTACTATTGACACAGATTTAGGTTACGGGTTTAAGAAAACAGAAGCAATTGTGTACTGTGACAACACACGGTTTTCAAAAGTGACTGAACCAGTAATGAAAAATAATATCATTTAGGCTTGACAACATAAACTCTGAATATGTTTTGGGATGCCTGAACATTTTATGAATTGTTTTGATGCCTTTGTGCAATCCGATGGTGTGTTCACGGCAAAAAGCATTGATCTTTGCGCTGATAAAATGGTATTAGGAAATACCAGTTATGAACTGTAACTGAACAAAACCAGCACATGTGTAAGCCGATTTTGGGCGACTGCCCACAATTAACTGAAATGACGAGACTGCCGTTCTTTGAAAATGTCGTGAAGATGACAGGGTGTCCCCGTGAGATAGAGAGGCCCCTTTGAGACACAATTACAAGGCGGTGTTTTGCGTGAGATGTGATTGGTGGTCCTTACCATCAACCTCGCAGTTTTCTCTCCTCGTTGTCCTTTTCACGGTCTCCCAGGTCCTGCAAAGAAATCCACGGACTGAATCACCGATCAGTTTCACATTTGACTTCGATATTAGTCCATTATAACCCTTGATTGAAATTTGACGATTTGTCAAATGTTCGGAGTTGCGATTCGATTCAACAATAATATTTTTATTGGCCACGGAGGCGAATGCCACGCGTGTAGTGGCTGTATGGTTTTGAACGGACTAAACACAACTTCGGCAATCACACACAACGTAAATGAATGGATAACAAGGGATTCTCACACGCAATTCTGTGAAGGTAGAATGAGCATTTAAGCTCTATATTTACTGCCCATTGTCAATTCATCGCTGGATGAAGGTCCTCCCAGCGCATGTGTCAATCACGGAGGATGCTTCACCATTTTTCGCGAAGATTAGTCAGCGAAGATTAGTCAGCGCTGGTTGGTAAAGAGACTCGGGACAAGTTCAAACGTCACTGATGTTTGACACAAGCAGGAAACAACTTAAAATCGCTGGGTTAATAGTGTAGTGTAGCAACTGCACCTCCCATCATCATTGTCAACACCCGCTGAATCGTGTACAGAGCGGCAGAGGGGCACAGCCTATCCAGGCAGACAGAGGGCGCAATACGAGGCAATACCCAGGATGTGACGCCAGCACATTGTAGGCCACTAGGGGAAATTTACTCAGCAGGCCAATTAACCAAGGCAGCAGCATATCTTTGAACGGTGGGAGGAAACCGGAGGACCCGACGGAAACCCATGCGGACACGGGGAGAACACGCAAACTCCACACAGTAAGGCACCCGAGCTCGGAGTCGAACCCGGGACCTTCTTGCTGCAAGATGATAGCGCTGCTCACTGCACCATCGTGCCACCCAACTGCACTACCACTCCACCAAAAACCACATGATATAACAGTAGTGCAATCTATTATTAAAAATAAATGTAAAAGTCAGATGAATAAAGACTTTGAGAAAGACCTTTTTTGTCCTTTTGGATCCAAGTAGGTTGTCTGTTCCACTTTGAGCCATTTTCCAGTCCAGAGAGCCTGAAATGAGATGAGAGCAAAGTGTTTAAGGACACCACTCAAAATATCGCAATGTTTTGCGAAATTAAATATCGTGATGGTGGAATGAACATGCAGAAAGGTTGACTCACCTCTTCCTCAATCACCTTTGACTTAGCGGCACAAGGGCCATCTTCTTTTTTATCCATTCTCCTACTTTAACTGAAATAGAAATATTTATATAACAAACATTACCTTATACACATAGACCATCATTATTCAGTGTTTGACAGAAAGTTGAATTATTTTACAAAGTGGCCACCAAAATGACATTTACACAAATATAATTCAGACTAGGCATACAATGAGATCATCTACAACGCAATCATTTTCAAGTTGCAGCTCCCAAAGTTTCGACCCAGAAGTTCACCGATTTCACTCAAGGTAGTGAGAGTCTAATATTCAAAATTGAATGGAGTCTCACACGAAACATATAAACGTCTGCAAATCCTAATCAGTGAACAAAGTTATTTTACTGCCATGGATGGTGGCACTATGACTAACAGAAAAAAGCCAAGGTCTGCTACTGCTTATTTACAGAGAATATAATTGTGGTTATGATGAGATTGCATAAAGTATTCCTACATTTATCTTTCATCAATCCACTGCTGAATCAGGGCATCCATACACCATGTTGGTAAATGGAGATGAGGTTACCATACTTCACTACACTAGTCAGTGCCAAGTTGGTGAAGCAAAGCTTGTACTGCATTATGGTCAGCATAAAAAATGTCAATGTGGCTTTGGCAGAAATACCCTTCGGTATTCAGCTGTATCTGCCATTTTTCTAACAATTGACTTTTGTGCTAGATTTTATCTTTGGCATGAGCCATCCAGACAGCTGAAAGTATCATAATTTAATTCCTATTAGAAAATATGTTCTTGTGCACACTGCCCTCACTGTGGTTCAATACAATAAATAAGAATCATACTAACATTTAGTTCCTTTTACCATTGTTACATACAACACAATGTCTATGTGCCTATTCTAAGGCTTTAGCACGACCCATGTCTTGCCCATGGGCGGCGCGGCGGCCCAGCGGGTAGCGCTGTCGCCTCACAGCAAGAAGGTCCCGGGTTCGAATCTCGGCTCGGTGCCTTTCTGTGTGTAGTTTGCATGTTCTCCCTGTGTCCGCGTGGGTTTTTGCAGTCACTCCGGTTTCCTCCCACAGTCCAAAAAACATGCTGCCGCAAAGGTTAATTGGCTTGCAGACTAAATTGCCCGCAGTGCCCGATGATGGACTGGCGTCCCATCGTGGGTGTATCCCTGCCTTGCGCCCTGTGACTGCCGGGATAGACTCCGGCTCACCGCGACCCT
>JAZEWT010000024.1:1315483-1326129 GCA_036362905.1 Mordacia mordax | reverse complement strand
CCCCACGTCACCCACTGGTTTAGTCTCGCAGTGTTCCGCTGCATCCGCTAGAGGCCGCCGTCACGCCGTCACCTCTGTCCCAGCGGCCCAGAGAGGCGTCAAGATCTCGAACTGCAAGGAACTTGTTTGACGCTTTGGAGAATCTCATCTCATTGTCAAGGGACCGCTAAGTCCTGTACAGGGTCGCGCGGTGAGCCGGAACCTATCCCGGCAGACACAGGGCGCACGGCAGGGATGTACCCACGATGGGACGCCAATCCATCACCGCGCACTGCGGGCAATTTAGTCTGCGAGCCAATTAACCTATGCAGCGGCATGTTTTTTGGACTGTGGGAGGCAACCAGAGTGCCCGGTGAAAACCCACGCGGATACAGGGAGAGAAGCTCGCAAACTCCACACAGAAAGCAGCACCCGAGCCAGGCACTGCATCCCGCACGATGTTTCGGACGCAGCGCCTGGCAAATGTTGTCGCCGACTAACCGTGCGGGTGCCTTTCCCCCACCTCTCTGCGATTTCCTCGCGCTTCTCCACGTGTCTTGTTCATATGCTGTAGTGCAAAGCCCGAACCTTTAGTCATTGCTGGGTGATGCTAGTGGGGGCCGTGGTTATTATTTGACCTGACTGCACGCTTGCCAGGACTGGCTGCAGACAATTACCCCATTTAATGGGATTGCCAAGCCCCGTAATTAAGTGTAACTGGTACAATATGCTCGGGTGCCTTTCTGTAAGGTTGATTGGCCAACTCAAAAATGTGCTGCCAAAGCCCTGCGATGGACTGGCGCCCCATCTATAGTGTAGCCCTTCCTTGCACCCAGTATCTACAGGGATACGCTCGGGCCTCCTATAACCCTAGGTAAACTGTCCTCGGTGCCTTGAGATGTTCTAACTTGCTTACCCTCTCCGCTGGACAACTGTAAAAAAGAGCTACATAGCTCAACGGTTCCTTTCCTGCTTGAATAAAAAAAACTGACTACAGCATTAAGTAATGTTAATCAACGTGTAGTTTATTATGCAATGTTTCCAATAGGGGGCACACGGTACACGCGTGTAAGGCGTAATAACGACTGGTATTAACTTTAAAGTAATTATTGCATCAAAATAATTTGTTCTCTCTTCCTGGCGGTCAATTAAAAAGCCGCGGTCAATTACAGTTGTAACTGTGTCTTTAGAAATAAACTGCGAATACAGCGTGAGAGCAATCTCAGCTCACAAGGTTGCTGTAATTGTAATTATCGTTGACTCGCAGTTCTGGTTTTGTTTTACAATCAAGGATGTGCACATGCCGCCTAATTCTAGAAACCCTCCATACTGGGGTAGCGAACCAAAATCCCATGAACTGCATCTCACCCGTGACTTCATTTCCCACGATTTGTGGCCATAAATACCTATTACTTCAAAAAGTCCCTAAAACTATACATATTCATTACCGCATGTACCCAAGCCTCCACACGAGACGTGACTATTAACAACCGAGCAAAACTGTGTTTCAACGCTGTGCACGACTGCTGTTGTCCGTTGGTTACATTTGCTCAAATGTTTTATTGAAGTTGACGTCAGACAAGAGAACAATGATTTGTTTCTTCGGCGATGCTGATTGTGTTTGTAAATATGCAGCGGCCGTGTTTTTTTTGCGTGTGTTGTTTGAAAGGCTCACACCTGACCACCAGCCGAGACAAATTGATGAGGCTCCGATAACCTGAAGACCAACACCTAAATCATAAAATTGGTCAATATTTAATGAGGTATAGGCGCCACACGTAGATAGGGAACCAATTGTGACACTTTTTCCCGGACTTAGTAGGCAGAGGTCAGGTCTTAAGATCATTAACTACCAAGAGTCATTCCGCATAGCAGTGTGCATATGCGTGTTTTATGATCCCCTTGAAGCTGCACGTTTATAACATCGAGCGGGCTAGCAGCTGAAAACAATGCCTGGCTAGGCAAGCACATACCTACCTGTATTCTATTTGTCAAGCCATTTGCTGAGCGAGGGTCTCCCACGCCGCGTCGGTCGTGTGAAATAAATGTCCCCTTCTGCACCAATCTTGGGAATAAGCCTATGGGATTATCGCAGTGAATCAATCAGCAGCCATTCCGTCAGCGATGCAATTATGTATACAGTAACGTATCTTGAATGCTAGGACGTCAGCAAATATAGCAAATCTATACACGGCAAAACGAGATACGATTTGTCAAATGTTTTGCATCGAATCGGAGCTATGAATCGTGACAATTTATGAAATCTTCGGGAAAGTGAAGCGTCCCATCCTTTAGCTGTGCCGATTCGTGGCTTCAGCTTGAGAAGGCAAGAGTCCACCTCCGGTATTTTTTTATGATCTCAGGTGACAGCTCGTGCGTGTGGACTGACTGTAAGCGACGGCATGAGCACAATGCGGTGGTGCCTAGCGCATGCGGAGACCCAAGCAGTCACACATAATAATGACAATAATCATAGGATAATACGATTCATAACGCGAGCGAATCTCACGTCTGGTCATGGACAAGATACGGAGGCGTAGCGAGGAAACCGCAGAGAGGAGTGGAAGGCAGCAAGGCAGCAAACCGGCGCCAACACTTTCCAGACGCTGTAATTTACCAATGAAATAAAGAATGAACTCATTTGTTCACGAGTGGGGTTTCTTTTTAATTCTGGGAGGAAACCGGAAAACCTGGAGAAAACCCAGGCAGGAGAGTGGGAGAACACACAAATTCCACACAGCAAGACGTTAGAGGCAGAGATTGAACCACCTCGAGCAGGACTTTCTGCGAAACGCTGATTTTACGACTCTGCTACGCTCTCGTCCCATCTTTTATGATAACATTAATTACACTACAGTTGTTTCC
The DNA here is from genome assembly GCA_036362905.1 of Mordacia mordax. Lineage (NCBI taxonomy): Eukaryota > Metazoa > Chordata > Hyperoartia > Petromyzontiformes > Petromyzontidae > Mordacia > Mordacia mordax. The sequence continues at coordinate 1,323,285 of JAZEWT010000024.1, read as the reverse complement.
AATAATTAGGTAATATACAGATTAGCCATTACCAATTAGTTTATAGCGTCATTAACATAATGATATCTGCGTTTCATTATTAGAATTGGGGATGTTGATTTTTGGTGGCCCACTCTTGTTTACATATGAACAACATGTCCCTTGCGCTACTTGAGCCGCTCATCCTTTAGCTTTGCTCGCTGTTTTATGCCTAAGTGCCACCACCAATTTTGCCGGTCTGTGACCGGTGACCGCGCCAAGTGGGGAGAACGCGCCTTGCTGCATCACAATCGGAATCTCTCTCCTCCTCTCTCTCTCTCTACTCCGCCCATCGAGAGGCGGGGGCGCCTTTCCCCGGCACCAGTGGGCGGTGTTGAGAGATCTCATCATGACAACCAGACTACCCTTGCTCGCTGCATCTACCAGCCCAGCAGGGCAGACACACGGGTTGCAGCAGACACGCGCACTCGAGCCAGCCCAGCCAGCAAGCTCGCGGGGAGTCTCCATGAATGAACGGCCGGGTCTCACCTCTTCTCCCGACGTCAAACGTTTAAACGCTGGCCGCGACTCGAAACAGGTGTAGAAGCGCACATCAGACTCACCTGTGAAGAGAAAACGCGTTCGGCCTGGTCTCTGCTCTACCTGCGCGCTTCGTGTGCTGATGCAGGCAGGTGTGGGTGGTGACAATGGCGTGATTTAAGCTTGGTGTGGGTGAATTGGTTTCAGCAGCTGAAGGATGGCCGAAAAGTCGCTGAATTGCCGCTGTGATCGGTCTTACGAAGGCGGCGCTGACATGCAGTAGTTTGTTTACCATTACATAGCAATAATCAAGCGCGCAGGGCGACTGCGAAGAACTTGTAGCGACACTGTGACTACGTCTGTAGTTTTGCTGCGCCTGTGTGGATTATAGCTTAAGAGACTCATGCAGCCAAGAGGCCCTGGAGGCAAGAGTGCGGGTGGCGGTTGATGTTGAATCAGATTGATAATTCGCACCGTGTTCATGTGTGCCAGAGGACATCCGTAAAGTCCATTACCACAACCATCGTCACCCGCAACAACCGCAGCGGCTGCATTAACAACGGTCGCAGCAGCATCGTCAACATCACAAGCGAGAGCTCGATCCGAAGCATAATCAATAGCGTCATCGGCACCAGCGGAATCGCAACGACCGGCATCAACGCGCTGGTGCCGCGACATGGAGCTGCACCAGGAGCTGGCGCTGCTGCACCCGGCCATGCGGGTGAAGGGAGCATTCTCACCGTTCCGGCGCAAGAAGGTGGTGCACAGGCACGTGAGGACCATCTTCGACAACCTCGACAGCTCCAACGGCGTGGGCAGCGACCCGAGACTGCGGGAAGAGAAGGGGGAAGGACACGAATTCAGACCGTACACCAACCCGCAGTTCTGCGATCTCTGCGGCGAGTTCATATGGGGGGTCTACAAGCAGTCCCTACGCTGCCGCGGTGAGTAGTTGTGTGAGTGAGTAAAGGTTGTGTGGGTTTGTTTGTTTGTTTGTTTGCGTGTGTGTGTGTGAACGAAAGGACGTGCTTGCTAGAGAACGAGTGAGTGAACGAAGCTGTGAGTAGCTCGATTCGAATGTTTCAATGAACTTTGCTGAATGAGTNGGGGGGGGGGGGGGGGACGTCACCGCCACTTGTTAGCGAACGGCTGTTGTTGTTGTATTAGCGAGTGTGCGAGTAAATGTGAGTTATGTTTGAATGTTTTTGCTCGCTAACAGCGCTTGCATCCAAAGTCTCTTAATGCTACGCGCATCTTTGTGTGTAGTGTGTGTGTCACACTGGTACATACATGCAGCATGGTAGGTTGTGTTGGTGGGTACGACGCACTTGTGAAGGATTGATTATACAATTGTTCAGCTGCATATATGTAAATGAGGATGGCCTGAAAACCTACATGTTTAATCTTATACTATACAAGTGTGGGAAATTAATCCTGCTCGGATAGGTGCCCTAACTTGTAGTTGTGCCTCATCGCTATGAAGATTCAGTGTCCAATTAAAATCGCATTGGACCTTTGCTCTTTGCGCCGTAAACTCCATCAGTTATTGCAAACGACGCTGGAGTTTCATCATTAACAACATCAACCAGCAGGCACATGTCTGACGCGGCTCAATGTGAAACCTGTCACAGACAACCGAAACAACATTCTCGTTACTCAATTGGATGCGGAGGGTGACGCGATGTTGTGGTCTTGTTGGTGATTCCTATTATCTGTGCTTCAGAGCACGTCTCGCTCCTTTTATCCGGGTACGGATGAACACCCAGATCGCGGCTTCCATTTCTTACCACTTTTGGGTCACTCCTGTCTGTGGCGTAATGATAATAATTGCACTTCTGGAGCGCTTTTCACCCGAGGGTCACAAAGCGCTGCACAGAGCTGCGGCGAGAACCGCATGTCAGCAACAACAACGACATAAGAACAGCAAATCAGCAACAATAGCGTTTTGGGGGGATTTTATTACAAATCTAAGCTGTGGAGAGAACGGCATGTCAACAACAACTACAGCAGGACAAGTTCAACTGAAAGTCAAATAATTGCAACAAATTACCGAAGGATAGAATTATAATGATGTAGGTTTTTCACGGCTCGATGCATGATGATTGCTTCGAAAAGCTGCTCTCTCGGGACAGCCGCGTCGATGGAGGCCAGTTATTGAAGTCAGGAATGCAGGACATCAGAGAGGGATCGTCTAATTGTGTGAGAGGCATCTTTTCATGAGATGTAAATTAGAGGACTAGCCACAGACAAAGCAGGGAGGAGAAACCACAGTTCCGGGGTGGGAATAGGATATGGAAATTAGTGTCAAGGTAACTCAGAGGTGGACTCACACAACAAAGAACACACGCATCATGCCCACACATATAAGGAGACAATAGAAGCCGCGCACGCACACTACGCCTGAGGATGCCTCCAACGTGTGAGGCGAAATGTCGCGAGGAGAGGAGAGAGAGCCATCGACGCGGCTGTCCCGAGAGAGCAGCTTTTCGAAGCAATGATAGAATTATAATCGATAAAAATATTTCTTTAACAAACAAGGAAGGAATACATGTGTCCGAACAGACGTAGAGTGGTTGGTGTTGGGCATTGGTGCAAGTATTGGAGTGGGGCCCCCTATATAATTGTCTGACCCCCTTCTCAGACAATTATATAGAGGGCCCCAATGCCCAACACCAAGCACTCTCGGAAAAACGAGAGTGGTTGGTGACCCCCTTCTCTTTGTAACTCGGCACCTGTGGCCTCCTGGGCCGTGGGCCCCTGTGCAGGGGCTATGTGCAGCAGCTGCACTTTCGATAGCGGTGTTGCAGTGGGTAGCTCCGTCGCCTCACAGCAAGAAGGTCCCGGGTTCGGGTTCCAGCTGCGTTGCCTTCCTGTGTGCAGTTAACGCGCTCTACCCATGTCCGCGTGCGTTTTCGCCAGGTACTCTGTTTTCCTACCACAGTCCAAAGACATACTGCCCTGGGTAAATTATGTTGTTGCCTAAATTACTCTGAGATCTTGTAACTTTCTTACCTCTCCCCGCTGGGCAACTGTTAAGAGATACAAAACTCAACGGTCCCATCTCATCTCATTGTCAGAACCGCTTAATCCTGTACAGGGTCGCGGTGAGCCGGAGCCTATCCCAGCAGACACATGGCGCAAGGCAGGGATATACCCACGATGGGACGCCAGTCCATCACCGGGCACTGCGGGCAATTTAGTCTGCAAGCCAATTAACCTATGCAGCGGCATATTTTTTGGACTGTGGGAGGAAACCAGAGTGCCCGGCGAAAACCCACGCGGACACGGGGTGAGAACTCGCAAACTCCACACAGGCACCCGAGCCGAGAGATTCGAACCCGGGCCCTTCTTGCTGTGAGGCTACGGCGCTAACCACTGGGCAACCGTGCCTCCCTCAATGGTCCCTTAGAGCTTAAATACAGAACTGACTGAATGGCTGCGTGGGTACTCTGGAAGCTCCGATAAGAGGACATGAGATATATAGAATTATCATCGCGTTGCGATGCACATGGCCACAGCGCCTACCCAGTCGTTGCGAGGCGTGTTTTGCAATCCCCCAAAGGCACTCTGGCGATGCCGGCACTGGCCATGTTGTTGCCCTTTGGTTATGACTGTCAGTTATAAATGGCATTTTGGAAAATGAAAAATCTTGAGTGTCACAGTGACGTCACTACACCCATGTAGGTATTTTTATTTTATTTACGTAATAATCATTATTGCATTCATTGAGCGGTTGGCGGTATTAAACAATCTATTTTGAAGTACACTCATTCGTTATTTAATAAGACATGTGTAGAGCAGTATGTATTAGGATTCTGAAGATGCCGCTGCCTCACTAATAATCTTTTTACCCAACAAAGTGAACTAGTGTTAAAATATTTTTTTCTAGGCAATCCTGTATTTGGACGTTTAAGTCAATGCCAGGAATGAGTGGCATAAGCGAATAAAACAGAGCATCTGAAGAAAAGCTAAGTATATGAGGGGACTTAAGATGGATTCAATAAGGAGTTTGCATGCTCTCCCCGTGTCCGCGTGGGTTTTCGCCGGGTACTCCGGTTTCCTCCCACAGTCCAAAAGCATGCTCCTGGATAGGTTGATTGGCTCGCAGACTAAAAAAAAAATTGTCCCGCAATGCCCGGCGATGGCCTGGCGTCCCGTCGTCGGGTGTATTCCTGCCTTACGCCCTGTGTTTCCGGGATAGGCTCTGGCTCACCGTGACCCTATATAGGATTAAGCGGTTTCAGATAATGAGATGAGATGAGAATAAGCTATTGTTCTATTACACCTGTCTGGTTTCTCCTCGCGCCTAAGAGTACTTCTCTCTTTTAAGTGCGTAAATAATAATAATTGCATTTCTAGGGCGCTTTTCACCTGAGGGTCACAAAGCGCTGTACAGAGGTGCGGAGAGAATGGCACGTCAACAACAACATCAGGACAGTTCCACTGAAAGTCAAAGAGAAGCAATAAATTATAGGACATAATATAAGCGATAACAAATAATACTATTGTGCACGATGAATAGTTGGAAAGTTTAACAACCGTAGTGAAACACGCTTAGCTTCTGAGATTCAACGACACTGGCACCGCACGGTGATCGTGTCACGGACCAATTGTAGCGTACACGTGTAGCCCATCACAATCTTTATCCAGTCTCTATCCACTGCTGAGTAGAAGCAAGCCTTCCCACGCTCGAGATAATGTACGTTACCGATGTTCGCGCCGGCAGGGAATTGAGCTGGGGGTTCATCAGGTTCAAAGCCCAGTGTGTACTAAACGATAACCGGTGTGCCCCTCCTCCTCCTCCCCCTCCTGTGTATATGATAATATTGTCTTATCTATAGGGTGCTAAGAAGGTATGTTAGGATTGTCCTCGCCGCCCCATTTCCCAGGGTTCTTTAACCACAGTCAGGATAAACACAGCATGGTCATATGTTCATCATAAGGGTGCTCTCTCTCTTCCGACAACGCTGTACATATCCACAAAACAATTACAGGTCATGCTTCCTGTTTAACAATGATCGTGTTACACTTGGAATCACGCATCCAATGTTGCATATAACCTTCAATTGCCACGGTCATACTAAAGGGTAAAATAGTTATTTTCATAATTAGTGCAATTACTCCTCTTGTGTTGCTGCTGACTGATGTAAACTCAGTTGTTTATATACTGTATTAATTCGCACGGCCTAGAATGGGAGAGATTGTTCACGTTGTTATATTCTACCGGCCATCATCATCATCATTATGCTGCGGTTGTTGCGATGTGTCCATTAAAGACGGGAAGAGCAGCACTGCACAGGATTACTGTTCATTCACAGACATAAAAGGATGCCTACATTTATGGGCCAGATATGCCTATTTAATGAGTAACAATTCTATCGGTCGGCACAGGGCATAAGAGATTAAGGGATTAATTCAGGGCTCAGTTAAGGCTATGCCTACTCCGATTAAAAATCCTACTTATGAACATTTTTGTGTGGAGTTCAAAGCCATAGCCTTGGTGACCCGTGAGTGAGTTCCCATTCACCACCAATGCAGGATGGATTTGTAGGCGTGTTTATTTAAATACAGCGACCGTCCACTGGAGACTGGTCTCTGCTGCGTGGTTAATAATTTAACGCCGCGTCAGTTTTCATCTTCCACGAGTGAGAGGAGGCTGCGGTCACAGTATTTTAAGTTTTTTTTACGTCCACTCTGGAGTTCAGTGGGAGGCAGGAATCTGTTGGCCGCGGGAAGCCGAATCACCATAGAAATGTTTTCGCAACGTAATTGAATTCTTGCTTCAGTCATTCTTTGGTTCATTTTCTGTTTAGCAAGAAAACTGAGCTTTCGAAATTAATATTTTACCGCAGAAACATTGACTTCCTCCGCGTCAGTCACGGGTCACTGGTTTGGAAATAAGGTACAGAAATAAAACGTTATTGTCAAATAGTTCGTCAGTCACAGACAGATTGGTTTGGCAATAATCCCAATAATTAAGGAACTGGTAAAACATCAAAACGAGAATGTGTCATGAATGCAGGAAATTGTATAGCATGCAGTATTTTGTGTAACTAAAATAATTCCTTTAAAATCAAAGTGTCATTGTCCTTGAACTGATTGTCTAATTTGACATTTTATGTACGTTTTTCATAAATGCAAAGTGATGACTTTGATGTCGATCACCCCTTGCAAAATGTAAAACGTGTCACAGTGGTGGAGTGTTGGTCGAGTGGTTCGTGGTCTGACCTCTGAACCTAGGGACCCGCGTTCAGTTCCCAACCGTGGCTGATATCAATGACGAGGGATAGCTGAACTCATTTTGGCCCCCCACTTCACTGACTCGCAGTGACCAGCTTGGTGAAGTATGGTCATACAACCGTAGCATATGTAGATCTTCATCCAACCCAGGTTCAGCTAAGTGGCTATAACTCACCATTATGCACTTTAGATAAACAGGCTTTAAACACACCTCTCGCTATTGACTTACATTTTCCTGTCAGCATTATTAAAGTAGGCATACCATGTGTGTTTTTTTACAATTACGAAATGCTGAGACGGCGACTATAAATTCCATTACGGGATATATACTGCGTCAAGCAAAGGACATTACAAATCTCCGAAGCAGCAAAGTGACGTTGGGATATTACCTTCCTCGACGTGACTTTGAGCAGTAAATAGAGGAGGGGTACATGTATGAAGATGCAGTCATGGAATACCAAAGCACTAAATCTATAAAAAAAAGACTAAGCCATTTTACCTATGTCCTGTAAATTCATCCAAGAATCCGACTACACGAGCCTTTAATCCTAATAACATCCTGCAGTGTCGGGTTTGTAAATGATTAATTACATAACGTGGGGTTATATTCCCGTCGCCAATACATACCGAGATAAATTCATTGGTGTGAAGTGTTGGTGTTGTGGTTATGGATCAGGTAATGGACACGAGTTGGACTCCCGTCTACCGCCGAGATTAGTGGCGAACGATTTCAACCGGTTCTGCCCTCCTCCCCAACCCCTTAACCAACCCGCACCGACCAGCGTGGGGAAGTATGACAATACATAAACCGAGGATTGACATTTTCTGGGGCGGGCTGCCGTCATTTCACCGTCGTACTGCGAATGACTTGAATTTCTAATAACTTTAAATGCCATCGAATCCAGGCACTTTGAAGATGTCGCTGATACCGTATTATTATCTTGCAGTTTATGAAGAATATATATGGAAACAGAACACTGGAGCAGATTGTGTTGGTTTAACTCGGTTGTGCCTTCCGAAATCGTTGATGAACACGACAATGCCTTGGCAGTTTGCTTGTTTGA
>JAZEWT010000024.1:1277625-1310543 GCA_036362905.1 Mordacia mordax | reverse complement strand
CGTGTAATGAGACGGAGGGTAGTCAGATGGAATGGCGTGCAGTTCATCATCTTCATCATCATCAAAACCCGCTTAATGCCGTACAGAGTTACGGGGGGAGGAGACTCTGGAGTCTATGCCAGCAGACAGCGCGTGTTCTCACCGTGACCGCGTGGGTTTTCGCCGAACACTCTGGTTTCCTGCCACAGTCCAAAAAAACCATGCTGCTGCATAGGTTAATTGGCTTGCAGACTCAATTGCCCGCAGTGCCCGGTCATGAACTGGAGTCCCATCGTGGGTCTATCCCTGCCTTGCGCCCTGTGTCTGCCGGGATAGGCTCCGGTTCACTGCGACCAACCTGTAGAGGACTAGGCGGTTTCTGACAATGAGATGAGATTCGATACTGTTAGCTCTTCGACAGTACGCACATACGCGTCCACGGCGCGTTACCCATTACCGCCGTGCCTCGCTTCAGAGACCCCGCACGTGATGAGACGCGTCAACCGCAATTAGCGTAATGATCGAGCCTCGTGGTCCGATTGTGTGCGTAGATATTAGTGCGGTTTCGGTGGTTTAAGTGCTAATGTTGAGCGGTGGCGTCGCATAAATCATGCAGTACAGGCTTAATACCGCCTTAAGCGCTTTATTTACCAACCTGATGAGTTAGTTGCTGTTGCAGGCGATATAATCTGCAGAAGTTACGTGTATACATGCACGTATGCCGTAGGTCGACTCAGCCTCAAATGAGTACCTAGTGCAGTGTGATAGTCACTAGGGAGACAAATACGGCCGGGCGTGGTGCTGGCCACCCACCCCACGTGTGCCGTGCTGGCCTTAATTGGTGCTCGCTATAGCACTTGACCGTGCAGTTTGTAAAAGCTGTACGGGGGATATTTTATGAAGTGGTTATACTAAAGTGCACCTAGCCTGGCACAAGCGCTGTGGTGACGTCGCCGCCGCCACTCGGTGGCGAGCGGCGGTTGTTATGGAGCGGTTGTACCGATGCCAGACGCAACATAAACCCGTATTGCGACCAAAAAACATCAGAAGACATTACTCAATATCCACATTGGCCAGGTCATTGCTTCTTGTACTGCAACGCTGTGTATATTTGAAAAAAAAACAACAACAAAATGTTGTTGCTGTTGATTTTCCGTTATTGTAGACATGCCGTTCTCTCCACAGCTCTGTGAAGCGCTTAGTGACCCTCGGGTGAAAAGCGCTCTATAAATGCAATTATTATTATTATTATTGTCCTGAGCTGACTGCCTTTTGGCAACATCTGGCTAACATTGAAAATCAGGCTCAAAAGCAAGCCATGTCTGGTGTAGGCCAATCAGTTTGAAGGACAATGCATATGTTATCAAACTTCCTGTTTGCATATTTCGCCACAAGTATGTGTGGCTTTTGCAAACTGGACACTTTGTGAAAGGTGTCTATTTTGGTGTTATAAGATCTTCACACCTGTATAATTGCCAGAAATGGTAAAAACCTTTTATACTTATTACATATGTACACTGGCAAAAAGTACCCGTAGCTTAAACATACATACTCTGAGGCTTTCACAAACCGTACATACATTGATAGGATAGTGGCGTTTTCCAGGTTCGCTGATGTATAACAAATAACTTCATACGTACACAGTGCATGGGTTTGGTACTTGCTGAAAGTTTACCGTACACAAGGCCTAGCTGACAGGCTGAAACAATGTTATCTCTGACTGCCACTCCGTTGGGACAGGTCACAAGCTGGCTGGACTACAGGTGTCCACATAAGCTTGCGTCGTTCTTTAGACTCACAATAGCCTGAATGATGGCATGCTTCTATGCAGGTGAGCATACCTCACCTCCACGCGTGTTTGATTCGGGTCACTGCAGACCAGCATCGCAAATACTGTGCACTGACATTCTTGTAATGAGTGTCTGTGCTTGCACAATATACGTTGCTGCTCGGAGTAACCATTAGACTCAAGACCTATTCATATGTTAAGGCATGGCTCTATTGAACTCAATATGTATCTATGCATTTAGTGATCCTCTGCCGTGGTGTGGTATTTGTGTTATTTATGTGTGTATTTCATCGCTGATTAAAAATAATTTTAATCTTCCTGTCACAATCATGTCAGGAGGCGTAGCAAAAAGGGCCTGGGGTTGATTCCGGATTCGGGCACCTTACTGCGTGGCATTTACATGACCTCACCGTGTCCATGTGGGTTTTCTGCGGGTACTACAGTTTCCTCCCACCGTCCAAAGACTTGTTGCCTAGGTTAATTGTTCTGATTAATTTGCCCCCGGTGCCCTGGGATATTGTAACATGGTTATCTCTCCCTGCTAGACAACCGATTAAAACGAGTAACATAGCTCCGAGGTTCTCGTCAGGCCGTCAGAATCAGTTACTCGCTTAATCCTGTACAGGTGCCAGAGCCTTTCCCAGCAGACGGAGGGCACAAGGCGGGGCTATACCCAGAGTGTGACGCCAATACATCGCAGGGCACCTTTTTTGAGGCAATTTACTCAGCAGGCTAATTCACTTATGCAGCAGCATGTCTTTGGACGGTGGGAGGAAAACGGAGTACCCGGAGAAAACCCACGCGGACACGGGGAGAACATGCAAGCTCCACTCAGCAGTTCCTTCCAGCTTAAATGAAACCTTACTAAGTATGGACCTATCTATAAATGTAATTATTATTATTACCTCTATAGACAGAGCTTTACATTACTCGAGAGAGATTATGGAAGTTGATAGCATAGCATAACTGTTTTGTATTACATCATTAGATGTGTGTCACGATATATTGGCATAATTTAACAAACGTATTTTTGTACGGTTAAGCGCCCCTGGACACAGCCAAACAAGTTATATTTTCTCGTGTACAAGCGATTAACGCACGCTAGGAAATCATCGAGACTTCCTGAATGTTGCTCTTTCTGGCTCTTTGTCCTCAAGATGCTTGGCAAAGTTACAATCGAAACGTCATATCTATAATTGCTCAATTTAGTTAAACGCTTGTCCACGTGACAATTTAATTTGCTTTGGACGGTCTGGTGGTGCAGGGTCTGAAGACAGTAATTTGGCCAGATTATTCGGTAGTTTAACCCAAATAACTCTTATGATGAATAATATAAGCTTATTTTACCAATATTATGAAATAATCACGGTTCATGGTCAGTGTTCAATATAGGAATTGATTTTGATTTCTCTCCGTCATACCTTCTTATCTCATTTTAATTTAAGTTTACCCTGCTCAAGTGTACAGTGTCCCATTAACGAGGCATGAACATGTCATTTGCGCACATCATAAGTAATAAGAGTCTCAACCGCACAACATCACACCCAGCTGCACGGAATCAATGCAACGTGTGCGGTGCTTCCAGAAAACTAATTCAAATCGAATTTGTCAATTCCTGCGGATAGGGCGTGAGGCTATTGGTGAACTTAAGCGATTCACGGTTCTCCTGCAGAGAACCCGGCAGGTGGATAGTGTAAGGCATGCATGGCGGTCCTTTCCGCCCTGATTGGGACACCTGGTTAATAATCCACTTTCCCGCGCACAGGTGCAGAATTGGCCACTCACCTGTGCACAGGATCTCAATCAGGGCAGTTCAGGCGCCAATATAAACCGGCTCCCGCCCTGGTAGCGGGGCCGGATCATTTTCCTCTTGCCTCTGCGCACTGCTGTCGCTGGCGTTCGTAATACAGAGAGTTGGTTGTACTACTCTTGTGGTTGCCCGTCTCCTACTGTCGGCGCCGCACAAGTGGGTCCTCCCCTTCGTCGCGTTGCCGACCCCGAACAAATAGAAATATGATTGCTTCCAAAAGCTGCTCTTTCTCGATAGCTGTGTCTAGGCGAAACCTGTGCCTCAGACGCTCTGTGACCCAGTGCTTGAGACTTAAGATTCCTCCAACGTGGGAGACACACGTCGCGAAGGAGATAAGAAGAGCGCTCGACACGGCTATCCCGAAAGAGCCGATTTTGTGAACAATAATCATACACTGGGCCATGAAAGCCTGGATTAGTACAGATAGAGGTATGTTTGTTTATTTCAGCAGAAAGTACCCAGAGAGCTTGCAAGCTCGGGAACGCATTGATATCTGTGATGTAATGAACGTTCCAGCTACCCAATTCAAACAATATATAAAATAACGAGGTAATACGACTAATTAACGGCATTCAATTGTTGAAAGGTAGAACGCAGTTGTGCGGCAAGTGCCACTGCAGGAGCCCAATGTTCGTGAACTTCCCGAATAGCCCAACCACCATCGCTGGCCCCTCCATCGAAATCGTCACCTGTCCTTCAACCAATTATAAATTGTCCCTTGGTCTCCTCCGGGCTGTGGCATGGCCTGGGGCTTTAATGAGCTCTCCCGAGAGCATTCGCGTAGATTCCGACAGCGTGCAATGACTGTGGGGCCCCGCCACCATCACGGGCGCGACATTCACGAATGGAGGATAAAAATTACTGCTCGGCGAGACCGAGCCAGCCACCTGCTGATGCGCTGAATTATTTCCCAATTTGGCACGATGTGAATGGGTGAGCGGGGACACGCGTCTGCGCGCATTCTAGGAAGTGTGTCCACTCACGCGTTCCTTCAAGGCACAGTTGTACCCGTGCGCGCGTGTGTCTCGTACAAAGGAATACAATCTACCCGTGCGTGCGTGTGTCTCGTACAAAGGAATAACATCTGCCCGAGGCGGTTCGATTAGCGCCTCGGATACCTTTCTGTGAAGAGTCTGTGTGTGTTCTTCCCATGTTCTACGTGTGTTTTCTCCAGGATCTCCAGTTTTCCCCCGCAACTAAAAAAAATCCCCCACACCACTCGTTAATGAATTGGCCGATAGCCTCACAATACAATAGGACACAGTGTCTGGTAAATGTTGGCGTGGGCCAACGGCATGGCTGCTTTGCCCTTCGCCTCTGTGCGTTTTGCGCGCGCCTCTGAAGAGTTTCTCTCCGAATACCACCGTCACGAGCGAATGTGCATGCGTTGAGCTGTATTGATGTTGTTGTTATTATCGATACAGTCTTTAAAGTAACTTCCAGTTGTGTGCGCTTTCACGGACGTCCATACATGAGTGTGTGTGTGTGCGAGGAGCGGTGGCGCAGCGGTTAGCGCAGTGCTCGGCTACAAACCCGCTGACCCGAGTTCGAATCCCGCTCACGGTCAACACCAGTGACGATTTTCTGGACCGGCTCTGGGCCTCCTCTAGGTCGACTCAGCCACAAATGAGTACCCAGTGCGATGTGAAAATATTGCCACTAGGGAGACAAAGGCGGCCGGGCGTGGTGTTGGTCACCCATCCTCTCGTGTTCCGTGCTGGGGGGGGGGAAATCCTTGCTACTGTGGTGAATTCTGCACTCGGCTATGGGCAGAGGGAAACGCGTTCGAGGTTCGACCGTGCAGACGAACTTGGAGCTGGCGGTATTTGCAGCAATCCTCCCCAGGATGTCCCCTAGGTTTACTTAACCTTAAAAGTGCACCTGGTACAGCTTGTAAACACTCACAAGGGGAGACACTGGCGGTCCAGCTCGACGCTGATTACACCAATCGCGCATGCACTGTCGGCCTACATAATATAGGGCTCGCTTACACAACTTGTCCTGATCGTCCGTTCAGATATTTGCGGCATTTTTGTCCGCTTATCAGAGCGATAAGTAAATAACCGGTCTTTACTCGGCGACCACAAGAACGAGACCCGCTGTTTCCGTCACCGCCAGACACAATGCTTTCCGTTCATTCAACCAACAAGAGGACCCGGTGTCAGTTTATTTTCTATTTGTTAACACGAATGGCCGCAATTAACCAGTTTGCCGGCTGTTTCACACGTGCAGTCCGTGGTTACAGCAACAACGAAGAGTAAAATCTCCATCTCATCTCATTGTCAGAAACCGCTCAGTCCTGTGGCAGGGTCGCGGTGAGCCGGAGCCTATCCCGGCAGACACAGGGCGCAAGGCAGGGATATACCCGCGATTGGACGCCAGTCCATTACCGAGCACTGCGGGCAATTTAGTCTGCAAGTCAATTAACCTATGCAGCAGCATGTTTTTTGGACTGGGTGGAGGAAACCGGAGTGCCCGGCGAAAACCCACGCGGACACGGGGAGAGAACATGCAAACTCCACACAGAAAGGCACCCGAGCCGAGATTCGAAACCGAGACCTTCTTGCTGTGAGACGACAGCGCTACCCACTGGGCCACCATGACGGCCAAGAGTAAAATAAAAAAGATAAATATTGCCGAGAATGAGCCCTGCGTCTCTTTCAGTAATATCTCGTAACTAACAAACTCGATCGCATCTCCGGTCTCCAGCACGACTGGCAGCTGTCGCTGTCGCAAGGCTTCAATGAGGTCTCCAGCAGCAGAAGTTCGTCCAGCTTTACTCAACATAGAACGACTGCGGTCCCGTGAGTCTGAGACAGGGTGGTGCGTGGAATGTGGAGTCCCGAAGCGTGTAAGTGCTAACCCGATTACGGAGAGTAATTCACGGGGAATTATAGCCCACCTTTATACATAATGACGGCTCAATAGCCTCCTCATACAGCATGTGTCCTACATTAAATGAGAGGCAAGCTGCTCTGTAAACCTGGCAATCTAAGTTCGATTCCCAGCCATGACAAACGTAAGCGACAAGTGACAGCTGAGCAAGTGCCCCCCATTCACTATCCAAAATTGGCCATCGTGGTGATGTATGGTCAAATCCCTGTAGCCAATATGGCACGGGGGGTCCTCCTTCATCAAGTGGTGGATTGACACGGGGCTTTGCAACTTCAATCATGCATTATTTGTCCATGTTTGTTTCTTCATGGCATGTAATATAGCGGTTGCTCTCTAAAGCTGTTCTCTCTCTATAGCCGTGTTGAGCGCTCTCCCTCTCTCTCCTTTGCGACGTTTCGCCTCCCATGTTGGAGGCATCCTCAGGCGTTCTGCGACTTAGTCTAAGTGCGCCTGAGGATGCCGGGGGAGCGCTCGACACGGCCATCTCGAAAAGAACCGCATTGGAAAGCGAGTATTATGCGTCGAGCCATAAAAAAAATCTATAACAGTAATATCGTGCGTGTGCATATACATATATTGTTGTAAGGTATCCAATTAAACATATTAGCAATGCAGCATGTGTGGTTCAAGTGAAAGAATTCTCACGTTATGAAGAAATCACTGAAAGCATAACATTTACAAATAAATAGAGGTTTATATGCTTTGCATATGGCACTCCGGTTTCCTCCCACAGTCCAACAAACGTGCTGCTACATAGGTTAATTGGCTTACAGACTAAATTGCCCGCAGTGCCCGGTGATAGACTGGCGTCCGATCGTGGGTATATCCCTGCCTTGCGCCCTGTGTCTGCCGGGATAGGCTCCGGCTCACCGCGACCCTGTACAGGACTAAGCCGTTTCTGACAATGAGATGATGAGATGCCATGCATATGACATGTTGTGTTTGGCAACGATCGAAACATCGCAAAACACAGCGCTGGCAAAAATGTGAGAGATTGGCCAGACCGGTTTATGATGGCGAAAATCCGGTCGTTTGAAAATTCATAGACAATGATAAATTGGTGAAGCCACCAGAAAGCATTGGAGCGAAACAATCGTCCTCTGGCCTGGACGTGTCCGCGCAAGGAGCAGGGGTGCGGTGCAGCCACCAGGCACTTCCTGCAGGTAAAGCCAGGCCGCGTGTTTTTTGAAATCTGCGGAAGCCTCGCGTCAAGCTCGCCGCGGACTTCTGTGTTGTTTTTGCGAAGCTGCAAAAGTGAAAGCTGTTCGTTGGTCCGCAACGGAGGTGCTGGTGGTGATGGGGATTGTTGTTGTTTGTTTGTTGACCTATTGGTGAAGGTTTCCACTGCCCGATTGTTCCCAAGAGCTGCCCTTTCGGGATAGCCGTGTCGAGCCTCCAACGTGGAAGGCGAAACGTCGCGACAGAGTGGAGGAACGCTCGACACGGCAATCCCAAAAGAGTCGGGTTATTAACAACAACACAAATCTATTTACAGCTATGGCGTGATGACCAAAATGAACTGAGTTTCACACAGCCCCCAAATTATAAGAAGTCCGTTCCCTTCCAACTAATCCGTCTCTCTGATCCCTCGTTAGGTGCATGCCACACGCACTGTACGTAACTCAGATGTGCAGTGTGAATGTTGGAGTGGAGAGCCTAGATGTTATGTCCACGCTGCAGCTCATGGTTAAAGGACTATCACGCCGCACCTTTTCCGCTAGCCTGGAGGGCATTGGGTTCATTCGCCTCTCTTTGGAATTGACTGGGTATAAAACGTTATACTTAGTTGATATTGAATAGCTCTCCAAGCTGACTGTCCGATATGAACGAGGAATGACGTGCAGCCTTTGTCTATCCACTGCTGGATAGACCATACCTCACCCCTTCATACCTTGAAGGCAAGGTGCCAGCAACGGGTGAAGGTTGCACTTCCTGTTAATGTGAGTCATGGCCAGGAATGGAACTGAACTCTGGTGCCATGCTTTATGGCGCGGTGCATTAACCACTGCACCACCACTCCTCCGCGCGAGGAACATCTCATTTAAAAGCTTCTTTGTCTAACAGCCGAATAAATAAGTCTCTTCCAACGTGTAATTTGCAACGTGTCTGTTTGACCTCGATAAGCCATCATTTACATTCAGAGCTTTTATCCGCGGCAATTCAATACAACGTTTTTGCAAATGCCACTAAAGGAGACTCAAACGATTTGGTATTCAAGCGAGTGGTTCTGTTGAGCACAGCGGCGGACAATATTTTGCTTTGGCGTGTCTCACGCACGTGTTGTTGGAGTGACGAGTGTGCGCGTCCGCGTGTTGCTGCCGCCCCAAAACGCTCGGCCCCCTACCAAGGCAAACACGCGGCGGCGCGCATCCAACTACGCGGGGCTTCTCATGCCCGGTCAAGGGGAAGACCTCTCTCTCTCTCTCTGACGGGGGGGGGGGGGGGTCTCGCCGACGCGAGCACGGCCTGCTTTCGGGCTGGCCGTGCCGAGCGCTCCTCCTCGCGACATGTCGCCTCCCTTAGCCGGATGAGGATGGCTCCAACGTCGGAGGTGAATCGTCGCGAAGGAGCGAGAGAGGCAACGCGCGACGTGGCCATCCCAAAGGGAACCGCGTTGGAGAGCGATTATCAATGGGGCAATATTCAACTCATCGTCTCATCTGGCGTTGCCTATCCACTGCTGGATGAAGGGCCTCCACGCGTGGTTACCAGCCAAGCTCGGAACGAATCGTTCACTGCACAGTGACACACGCCGGACGCATGCATGTTACATGCATGTTACATGCATGCACGCAACAGACACGTGTGTTCTTCCAAGTCAGTGTCTTTGTGAGATGAAAAGACGCGATGCCATGCTCTCGTGGGACATCAGATTCACATTCCTCAGTGCTCTTCCCGGCCGCGTTCAAAGCCATGCTGCTGCCTATTTTAATTGGTCTACTGAGTAAATTGTCTCCGGTGCCACTTAGATGGACTGGCGTCGAATCCTGGGTATAGCCCTGCCTTGCACCCTCTGTCTGCTAACCTCTCCCCGATGGGTATCTGTTAAAAAGCGCTACATAGATAATCGGTTCCTTTCAGCTTAAGTACAAACGGAATGACAGCACGTGTATTGACGTTCCAGGCACGCGCGCACAGGCACGAAGTTGATATTTTCGTGTATGCACTGAGGCATCCAAAACAATGCTCTTCGTCACGATGTCAATGCCTTACAAATGTATATCGAGTCGTGTGAGAGAGCCCTGTATCTTTCCATTTCACGGTTATTGACCAGGCTTAGTCGCGGTTCCACGAGCATCGATTAGGATCACACAGAGCAGCGTGGCAGTCCGGCGCAGTGGGAATGTCTGCGTCTCAGTGACAAGCGCATGCGTTTGATAACCGACCTCGATGCCTTTGTGCATGGAGTTTGTTTTGCAACTGTTCTGTGTGGGTTTGCTCCGCCGTTTTCCACTGTCCTTCCGTAGCCGAAACACAATTTCACGTCGAAGTAACCTAGATAATGTGGACAATTGCAGTGTGCACGATTGTGAGGTTTGAAAAAGGTGCAGCTCTAAAGATCCTTGCTCGTGCGACTGCTGCCAGAAAACAAAGGGTATAGCGTTGAGAATTGCTTTCTATTCTCGTACATCGTACAGAACTACATCACTAGAGTGCTTAACATTGTCTGTAGAAGCTCACAGTGAGCTCACGCGTGTGCTGGACAATCAGTCATCTCAGGGATTTGCCGAGTGCACAGACGTTTCCCTCCCTGCCACTCCTCCAGCCTTCAAGTTTACGGAGGCGAATTGTTTCATTATTTACGCGCGCTGGATACGTTTGATGATTTGCTGCAGAGTTGGTGTTTTTTCTCCCTCTCTCGTGAGGAATTTCAACAATGGAATGCGCGAACTGGTGCTGGACTTGAGAAACATTGCTGGTCATGTGACCATAAAATCTGGGTTTTTTCTCTCTCTCCTACCTGACTGACGGCTGTGATTGGGGAAGTGTGTGCTTCTCAATTTAAATTACAGCAATAAGTGAAATGCAAGATTGAACGAATGAACATTGAACATCAAATCTTCAGAGAAAGGCACATAGATGGACATATAGGTGCAGAACACCCTTCTTCTTCTGGGTTCCATATCTTTCAGGTCGTTGGTGACAATGGTCGAACAAATCTCTGCTCTTTGACCTTCTGAATGTCCATTGTTGATATGTTCATCCATCTTGAGAGACGCTTGACGCAAGTCAATTTCTGTCTTCCACGATCTCTCTTTCCGTCAAAAATTTCCAGTCATAACCAGATTTTCAATACTCTGTCATAATTTGCCCGAGTAACTTCAACTGTCTCCTTCTAATCTCATTCAACATCTCCTTTCTACATCCCATTCGTGACAACATTTCTTCATCAGAGGTGTGATTTGTTCAAGATACTTTGAAGATGCGTCTTAAGAACCACATTTCAGTTGCTTCAAATCTCTTTTACGTACTTTGTGATATTTTCCAACTTTCTGATGCATACGTGAACACTGGGATAACGTTACAATCACAAACTCTTGGTTTCGTCTCCATATAAATGCTATTATTCATCAATATCGTTTTCATTTTTCAAAAGATATCATTGTCCATCCCTATCCTCCGTTTTATTTCATGATCACATTTACCATCCGATGTTATCCAGCTTCCCAGAGAATTGAATTTATTGACCCGTTTTACATTTTCATTACGTATTTTGGTGTTGCATACAGGTACACTTTTCTACTTTGAAATTACCATGCATTGTTTTCCTAGAATTTATAGCTAAAAACATCACTTTTACCAGCAACCTTATCCAGAATTTCCTGCAGCTTCCGCTCTGAATCCGATAAGAAAACTACATCACCAGCATTAAGCAGGTTATTTAAATTCTGTCCACCAATTATGGTGATGATTAATTAGCAGACGCCATTGGCAAACCTTGAATGTCTCTCAAGATGTTCTCGCTGTACAAGTTTAACAAGTCCGGTGAAAATACACACGCCTTGTCTCCCACATTTTAATTTGGATGAAATCACTCGGTTAATTTCTGATTATTACTGCTGCGGTATGATCAAAGTGCACGTTCCTTAGAATAATCAAATCTTTACCATCCAGTTTTTGAATAATTTTCATGAGCGCCTCGTGTTATATTCCGTCGAATGCTTTGTTATCGTCAATGAAAGACACATGTAATAACATGTAGTTATAAATATAAAATATAACACAATTTTATTGTTATATGTAATATACATAATCTAGATCTTGCTTCACTTCCATTGCCCTTTCTGAAAGCAGAGGATAAAAATTGAATTTCTTGTACCTCGATCTTAAACAAAACCACGTTGAACTTTTACAACCTCTGGTCTTAGTCTGCTTCCAGCTCTGGGCATGAACTCTTTGAATCGGATCTTTGTTACATGGCTCATCAGACCAACGGCTCTATGGAGGTCACAATCAAAATGTTTTTTGGGAAGTGAAATAAAGATCGATTTACTTAGGTGCTCAGGTATCTCTCCACTGTCATAAATCACAAAATTATTATTATTATTTACAGCCCTTTATCAGTCCACTGCTGAATGAGGGCTTTCCTAAGCTATGTCAGTCATAGGGGTTATTTGACTTGACTTCCTCACTGCTCAGTATCGATTTGGTAAAAGGGGAACCCAGAGCCATTTCCGATATTACCTCCGGTAGTGGGGCGGCACGGTGGCCCAGTGGGTAGCGCTGTCGCCTCCTCACAGCAAGAAGGACCCGGGTTCGAATCTCCGCTCGGGTGCTGCCTTCTGTGTGGAGTTTGCATGTTCTCCCCGTGTCCGCGTGGGTTTTCGCCGGGCACTCCGGTTTCCTCCCACAGTCCAAAAAACA
Organism: Mordacia mordax; assembly: GCA_036362905.1. Lineage (NCBI taxonomy): Eukaryota > Metazoa > Chordata > Hyperoartia > Petromyzontiformes > Petromyzontidae > Mordacia > Mordacia mordax. Next base: position 1,298,205 of record JAZEWT010000024.1, on the reverse strand, counting down.
TGCTGCTGCATAGGTTAATTATCTTGCAGACTATATTGCCCGCAGTGCCCGGTGATAGACTGGCGTCCGATCGTGAGTATATTCCTGCCTTGCGCCCTGTATCTGCTAGGATAGGCTCCGGCTCACCGAGACCCTGTACAGGACTAAGCGGTTTCTGACAATGAGATGAAGTCAGACCTCTAGTCGTGGCCAGGCTCACGAATCCATGTTGATGTTTGTGAGTCTGTCGCACATGTTACTAATCACTGCCGTCAGAGCTTCGCAAAGTTACGTAACTGATTGAAAAGGATACATTTTATCATTGTGTAATGCCATCTGTGTAACCTGCGTAATGCACTTGTTTAACCACGTCTGACCTCGTGTTTGCACTGATAAGCGGATCGAAGTAATGAAGCACTTGTCAGAAATGAACTGTGAGCTGCTAGTTTAATGTAAACAGCGTTAACGTGGGCCGAAAGTGAAATCACTGCGCTACGCAACATCCGATGGGTGTTGGATTGTAGCGCGGAATGACTGAATGTTTGAAACCAGTGCGGTCCGTGCAGCGCGTGCTGTGAATTCTGAACCCAGCGAGAGACAACGCGCAATATTGTGCGTTACACGAACAGGGCCCCGTCGCTGAGCGGGGCTGCTCCCGGCAATAACGTCTGGTTCTACCGCAATATTTGTTTTGCAAACCCGACTCTGCTGATGAGGTGCAGGAGGTCAAAACTAGTCCGGAGCTTGCTTACTTTGGCCTGCACAGAACAACACTCTCAGTCGCTGTGTCGAGTGTGTCTTCAGTCTCCTACATGACGTTTTGCCTCCAACGTTGGAGGCATTATCAGGCGTTTCTGACGTGCCCTCAACGTGGGCGACATCGTGATAAAACACGATATCAGTCGGAATTAATAATAATAATTGCATTTTCACCCGAGGGTCACAAAGCGCTGCACAGAGCTGCGGAAAGAACGGCACGTCAACAGCAATGACGGAATTAAGCATCAGCCGTGGTATCCGTCGACCATCAACTTCAACAGCTAGAAACTCGTAAAGAAATGTGAGCTGGACACAACATTCGGAGCGAGGAACTCTGGACTTTCAGCAACCGTGGGCCCCAACCCACGTCAGCCCGCATTCATCCCTCCCCCTGTGGTCCTGGCAGAGAGCGCGGACGCGGTGTGGGTGCCGCCTCTGCCACAGACGGGCTGGCTCCTCGGCGCGGCTATTTAGGGAAAGACCCGAGCATTCCCGTGCCCGCTGTTTTGATTGCCAGGGGGGCAATGATCTGCGAGAGCGGGGCGTGCGCGGAACATTCTTGGGTTCCCCAGTGGCCAAACAGGGCGACTTTCGGGAAGGTGCCACTGCCCTCATTATAGTCGTCATCATCATCATCATCTGTGGGGCGGATAGCGTGGTGGTCGTGAGTCGGACTGCCGCCTCGCAGCAAGAAGGAAGCCTGGGTTTGAATTTCAACTCGAATGCCTTTCTGCGTGGAGTTTGTCCGTTTCTCCTTCCGTGCAGCATGGCGATTTATCTGGGTCCTTTGGTTTTCTGCCGTAGCTGAGCCTAATATAATCAATGTCAGTGGTGTTGGCCAAACAGAGCGATGTTGCCAATGACCTACAAATTATTAACTTGTGATTATACATAGCAACGTGGCCCACTGCTCCAGAGATGTGAAAGTCAGTGAGGCTATCCTGGGTAAACACGCGAAATTAAATACATTATACAGTTGTATCGGTCCGGCGAGTGCGGGCGATGAGGTCGCACTGTGGTGAACACTCCCGGAGGTGTTGGAAGCTGTCACGTCCACAGTGTGTCACCGGCACGAGTGTGCGAGAGAGACTCGCGCGCTCTCTCGCTCTTACCGCTTGACATCCCACGCCAGCGAAGAGGCATCGCCCAGTGTCTTCCACTCCTCTTCACGATATCTGTCCAATCACAGTCATCGTGCTCTTCTGATTTTTGCACTATCATTCTCCCATCACAGGTACAAGTCACTCTGAGTGACTAACATTCATTGTGAAAAAAGGTTATCGCCCAAATTGTTGTCTCGGATATAGTTTGTCCATTGTTAACGAATGTGTTGAGTGTAATGATGTAGGTTTTCACGGCTCGATGCCTGATGATTGCTTCGAGAAGCTGCTCTCTCGGGACAGCCGCGTCGATCGCTCCCTCTCTCTCCATCGCGACGTCTCACCTCGCACGTTCGAGGCATCCTCAGGCGATGAAGAGAGAGAGAGAGAGGGAGAGCGATCGACGCGGCTGTCCCGAGAGAGCAGCTTTTCGAAGCAAGCATGAATGTGTTGAGTCATTTCCACGTTAATGCAAAGGCTCTCTGGGTGCCACATTTTGAGAAAAAGTGTGCAGCTGAGGCGGTCAAGGATAAACGATGCTTTTACGCAATGATGATTGCTCCGAAAAGCTGCTCTCTCGGGACAGCCGCGTCGATCGCTTCGAGTTGTGAAAACCTACATCATTACTTTTCTGCAATGATGTCCTAATTGACTCTACAGTAAACTATTACAATACGTCAGTGTCAGACGGGTTTGCAGGAAATATTTAATCTCTCAGCGCCTTCAGAAATAAAATAAAATACTGTGTACTACATTTCTATCTTCGTATTATATAAAAGCTCTGAGGCATAATTAATTAAATGATATTTTTAGTTTATGTACAATGCCTTATGACCCCAGGGTGAAGGCGTTTCGGAATTTAAATTATTATTATAAATATCACTAAGTTAAATTGCCCGCAGTGCTCGGTGATGGACTGGCGTCACCATCGTCGGTATATCTCTGCCTTGTGCCTTGTGTCTGCCTGGATAGGCTCCGGCTCACCGCGACCCTGTACAGGACTAAGCCGTTTCTGACAATGAGATGAGATAAAACAAAATCACTGCAGATGCATTTTTTTAAAGCTAGCTTGACAAGTATTAAATCCTCGATTGTAATTGACTGGTCCACGCAAAAACTTCCACTGACGCCTTCAAAAGCCAAACCCATTCCGGTCTACAAAAGTGGGTAACACGGCCTTCTCATGGAGCAAGGCTTCGGCCTAGTGAAGCTGAATTAGTGGCCTTGTGTTCCCATCGATTTAAATGTGGCAATTATGCCCAAGCACCATAAGCATGACGAGGGTCGCGGTACATGTCCCACCATCTGCCGTCAGAGCAAGCAGACGCATGTGACGGTTCAAACGAGAATGCCAGTCATTACGGAGTGGAGTGATGAAAAGCAAAGGCCCTCTCCAACCACCCACTCGTTTGGTGCCACACAGACCTGCCAATCTTAACACAGCAGCAGATTTCAACGTGTAAGCGTCATCATTCACCCTCATTCTACACAGTTCAGAATTTTTGTTAAAAGAAAAAATGCTTTCACTTTCTTACATTTTAGTCGAAATCGTGCTACTGGCATCAGGAGATAAAATATTCATTTGAAAGTCTCCTGGAGCAGTGCATATCCTGTGTGGCACAATGAATAGGCCATGGAAGCAGATTTTAAGTGACCTACATTTATCTGCCAAATAGATAAAGCAGACATTTTTGGGATTGACGGGTAGGTAGTTGTCCTTGGCAAGAAAACGCGTTAAAAAACACAAACTCGCGTGCAGTTTGTGCGATGCCTCCGCAGATATCTGGTGGCAGAATGTGCACCGGAGCAAGGAGCTGGGGGTTTGGCGTCGGGTTTTGCATTCCGGTAGCGGTGCGCATTGCGTTATTTAATGGTGCATCTAGCGGCTTTGCGTACGAGCTTCTAGACGAGACTCAACCGAGTAGATCAGGGAGAGGGCGATCGCAGCAAATCATCTTGGGCACCCGAGCTTGTTCAGGCAAATTTCTATAGCAGGGCGGTCAGCACAGTACCATCACACAATCGTCTGCCATTGTATACAATGGTGAGGGTCTTTAACGTGCAATTCAAGTCAAATAGCACACTTTTGTTCACCGAGCACAGAATTGGCGTTGGAAGTGGTGTGGGGATGCCGTGGTTTGCTTTCTGCACAACGCAGCCGGCACGGTGAGTTTGACTCCCGGCCACAGTGGAAAACCTGTGAGCCATAGATATCTGAACTTCCCCCCCGGGCTCATTTTCACCAAACCTCCACTGACCAGCGTGGGCGAAGTCAGGTCAGATTCTGCACGGGCGTGGGAAGGCCTTCATCCAGCAGTGGAGAGACGACAGAATGTACATGTCGCGATCATCGGTGGCAGCTGCGTGAATCAATCTTCGAATTGTGCGCAGACTGACCGAGTGGAGAGCCGGCTGACCCACAGCTGCTGTCTAATTCGGTGCGACACAAATAATTAAATACGAGAAAACATTTTTTTAATCAAATGAAGCGTCTCGGTAGAAAATCGCGAGTGTCGAGAGAAGAGAGCGATGGTCATTTCGCCTAATTGGGGCCTTCACCAGCACCGGAAGCTGCAAACTTTCCCTCGAGAGTCGCACTGAATACCAAGATGCAGCTTTGTTTACGTGTCAAACTAGTTCTTGTACAACATGTAGCAACTGTTTAAGTTTTTAACATAATACAATCTAATGTTTCACATAACCACGGTGGTTATGTACACCTTGAGGCTTGGTGGCTTGAACGCTGCCACAGTGGTGGAGTGGGGAGTACAGTGGATTTTGCTGTCCCGAGGTCGCTAGTTCGGTTCGATCTCCCGAGGCGGCAGCTGAAACAAAGGAGCACATTTCCTAAATCCCACCTCGTGCGCTGTTCACCCGGCAGTACAATTGGGCAGACAACAACTAGTCAATCGGTGGATTACGTGTGGTGGGGTAAAGTGTGGGTATGCCATCCACTAAAGACTGTGTGGAAGAGGCCAACATACCCATACAGGGGCTCTCTTAACCCTATAGGCGATGATCTTCCACCAGCAGTGGTGTGGGCAAGCACTTGCAGAGCTGCTCCTTTAACTTATTTTTTCGCTGTGCAGTTTAAAGATTATCTGATGATCTGAAGCCAAAGCAACATTCCTCTCGTATAAAATGTGCGTGCGTCATTTGACGGTGTAAAAAAACTCTCAGATGACTTTGCATGAAACTTTCCACATTTGCTTTACTTGCAGTGTCGCCACATTGTAGAAGATGGTCCCGTATGCAGCAGCGGGTATCTATGTATCTGAACTGTTGGCAGTTACATTTTCCGGATTCAAATTTACCACTTCTCTCACCGTCAAATTACAAATGGAATAGTCTAACTCTAACTGGCTTCTTTAATGCAGCCCGTCGTGATTTGCAGCCTTGTGTGTACCCCGCTGCAAAGTGGGTGCCTAAATTGTAAAACAAGAGACGGGAAATCATCTCTATCGGGGAAGCCTCCACAATGTAAAGGCTGCAAAGAGATAGGCGGTGAATTAAGGCGCATTCTCATTACTTATCCTATTTACCGCTAAGGTGACCTTGACGCCTGCCGCAGCAGCTGATTTGCCGGGCGCTGTGTGTTTCCATGTGATCAGCGGATCCGAAGGGCACTGTAACGATTTCACGGCCGCAAATTTGTGCTCCCGATTAAAGCACAAGAAATGTGAAATCGCTGCTCACGAGAGCGGCGCCGTGGCGCGGTGCCGTGGCGCTGCTGCCTCTCGGCAAGAAGGTCTCGGGTTCGGTTCCTTGCTCGGGTGCCTTTCAGTGAAGCGTTTGCGTGTTCTCCCTGTGTCCGCGTGGGTTTTCATGGGTATTCCGGTTTCCTCCCACCGTCCAAACACACGCTGGTGCATAGGTTAATTGGCCTGCTGAGCAAATATTCACAAAAAGTGCCCTTCGACGTACTGGCTTCACATCATGGGTATAGCCCCGCCTTGCGCCCTGTGTCTGCCACAATAGACTCCAACCCCCCGCGACCCCGTATAGCATTAAGCGAGTGCTAATACTGATTACTATGATATTAAGATGAGATGAACCGAAGTGGTTGCCGCTTCGATTCTCCCGACGGCGAGACAATTGGAACAGCAGTGCCGGGTTTCCTAACCACCCCCCCCCACCAGCCGTGACCTGTGGGTAAATAGAGCCAATAGATAACGTTGGCTCGTAAACGGACGTGGCGCTTCTGTTATTGGGTCAGTACACGTGAGATGCCACAACGGTTTAATAACTAGGTACGTTCTAGAGTTGGCACCTGTGCTGTGTTTTCCAGGATTGTCCTATTTCAGGATGCTGTTCTGTAGGGAAATGTGTACGTTTTCCGAGACCAAGTTATTCCGCGTGTTTGCCAGTTACATATGGAGTCGTCTCATTCTGTTAATTACCCCCTCGATGTGTACAATTTCAACGTTCACGCCACTAGCAGCAAGACTCCGGTAAATTGACAAAGTTGTACAGGCTATATGCACGCTCCATTATTGACAGGAACGCCAATGAATATGCCAATACAAAATAATTAGAATGGATTCAGCCCCTATGTTAAAAACCACGTATCCGTTCCCAGGGTACAATCCGTGCTTAATTTTAGGCGGCCGGAATAGAACAGGTCATAACACTTCTCAGGAATTATGCTACAAGCCACATCCGTTTCACCTTAGTATATATCCGTATTTCCTTTATATATCTCAGTTCTTAGGATTATAGGCATAGAGGAGCCAAGGGGACAATTATATTATTGTGGTTAGGCGTACGTTGGTGTTGTACTGATGTTGGTTTTCACGGCACCATGTATGAGACTTGCTGTCCAAAGCTGTTCTCTCGGGATAGCTGTGTCGTGCGCTCTGCTACCTCGCCTTCGCGACGTTTCACCTCCCAAGCCGGAGGCAAATTCAGGCGTTCCTGAAAATGCCTCCAGCGTGAAACGTTCGGCAGCTTCGGAAATCTATCCAGAAAGAACAGCTTTGGAGGGCAAATCTCGTGCTAGTGCCTTACGCTGACAATCCCCGCTCGAAGCCAGACTCATATGAGCGCTCCATTAAAACGTGAGCGATATTAAATCCCAATTACGTTTGAGCGACGGGTGTCTGTCAGGTGCTTGTCACACACACATGTGCGAGGAGCCAGAGAAGCGCCCACGATGGATGAATGCGGACTGTATGGTGACTCATGTTGTTCAGGGTTTATTTTTTGTTTATCATTACCTGTGTGTGTGCCCCCTCTCTCCACATTTAAACAAAATCGCAGTGCAGAGGTGCATTCATGCAACAGAGGCTCCTGTATGTACGAGTATATTCATTGGCCTTTGTGTTAAAATGCGGAACAACACCACGACTCATGGCACACATGACAACCTCTATTGGGTTATTACCCTAATGGTAGTCGAACGGAATCTAGACTAAAATATCTTTTTTTCAAACGACACGGTTTATTTGCGAGCGACTTCACTGCGGTTCCACCAAATTTATCCCCCTGCTGCCAGGGGGGGGGGGATGTTGATGTTGACCCGGGATGAGGCCAAACGCGGCCTCGCAGTGTTGTCCCTTTGGTAATGGGGGTGACCCTGGTGGGGAGCGGTGGCGCAGCGGTTAGCGCGCTGGGATACAAACCTGGAGGCACGCAGGTCGATTCCCGCTCACGGCCAACACCAGTAACGATTTTCCGAACCGGTCCTGGACCCTCGCCTAGGTCGACTCAGCCATATATGGGTAGTGTGCTTGGTGCTGTGTTTAAACATCAGCACTGCAGAGACACATACGGCTGACTTCACCAGCTCATCGGGTCCCACGCTGGCCGAACAGACAGCACTTGCCCCTGCAGCTTAAGTCGGCTACACGGGGACTCTTTGTCTTTGTGTGTTACTGAGCTGGTTTGGCCGGTTTTTTTCACTCTCGGTGACGCACAATTGTTGCGATGGAAATCTTCCCAAAACAAGAGAGACATTCCCGGTTTCGAAATTGAGAATGCTTTATATATCATTGAAAGTTCCTCTTCATAGCGATTCACTTGAAACGTAAATCGCGCTTTTATCCTGGTAACGTGTGCATGTGTTTGTGTGCTTCTCAACTGTTACGGATTCACAAACACACAATGTTGTGTAAATACCTTGTATGATGTTAAATTGTGAAAGGTTCAGTTCAGTATCGATACCCGCTTAATTTTGTACAGGGTCGAGAGGGACCGGAATCTATCCCGGCAGACACAGGGCGCAAGGCGGGGCTATGCACAGGATGTGACGCCAGTACATCGCAGGGCACACTTTTTGGGACAATTAATCTTGGCACGGTGGGAAGAAACCGGAGTACCCGGCGAAAACCCACGCGGACACGGAGGCAGAGAACAGGCAAACTCCGCACAGAAAGCAGCACCCGAGCAGAGAACCGAACCCAGGGGCTTCTTCCTGTGAGGCAGCAGCGCTTCTCACTGCGCCATCGCGCCTCCCTGAGATTGTTAATGGAATTAATGAAAGTTTTACTTACATTGATAATGTTCTTTACAATATTATTATTATTTAACTTGCCTTGTACTGTTAAGTTAAAATAATGATTTACAGCCCACTGTGATTTCAATGCTGGTTGAAGTTTCATCCCAACACCGTGTCGGTTTGTGTGGGGGGGGGGGTTATTTAACCATACTTCACCCTCGCCGGTCATTGTGGGTTAATGATTAGGGGACGACCAGCACCGATTCAGATATCCTTCGCCGCCGATGTTTATCCGTGGCTGGAGAATGTCAATCATGTCGCTACCGAGTTTATAACGCAGCGCGCTGAGCGTTGCACCACCTGTACATACGTTTATCACCGTTCGTACGAATATGTACATCATCGTTATAATCGCGCTCGCATTGCCCTTGTCTTCAGCAGACAATGTCAGATTCGTTTGACTGGTTGTGTCGTCTGGCTTCTGGACACGTATGAAGATGAGAGGGCGCCGACATTTCTTGCCTGCGCAGGTCTTGGGGAAACCATTGTAACACCGAGTGGCTTAGCGCGAAGCCCCGTGTTAGAATGCTTTATAATGATGATAATTGCACTTCCAGAGCGCTTTTCACGCGAGCGTCACAAAGCGCTGCCCAGAGCTGTGGAGAGAACGGCATAGCAGTGACAACGACGGCATGTATTGTAATTATAACACTACGTAAATATTGCCATTTATAACGCGTGGCACCAGTATTCGTTCCATGTCAGAGGCATCGATGTATTCGCAGATGATTACTCAGAGGCGCGAGTAAATCGCAGAGTTGGGGGGGAAGTTAACCTCACGGTTAACCAACGCCAACATTTGCCAGGCGACGCGTGCGATACGTAACGTTATTATCGCCACATGTTATCCACATGATGGAACAGTAGAAACCGGAGTAAACCCATGCAGAACAAGGGGAGAACACTACAAAAACTGCACACACGCACCCGAGGTGAGAACCAAACCGCCCCAGGCAGGACCTTCTTCATGCGAGACGCCGACGTTGCCACTGCACAGCCCCCCCCCGCCACCCACAGCTGTGTGCGATGCTGCTGCGCTGCTCAGCTCCATGCACTGGGAATCCAGAGCTCGCCGGTTCAGTCTCAGGTTGCGGCGGTTGAGACAAATGGTGCAAAGTCTCTCAAACCTCCCTCCCACCCCCCCACAGAGCCTCTTGTCCACCCGGCGCTATGGGTGGCACAAACAAGCAATGGCCAGGTAACTGCGAGGGCACTGCTGCCTCACAGCAAGAAGGACCTGGGTTCGATTCCTTTCTGTGTGGAGTTTGCGTGTTCTCCCCGTATCCGGGTACCCCGGTTCCTTCCCACAGTCCAAAGGCATGCTGGCTAGGTTAATCGTTCTGACTAAATTGCTCACGGTGCGTTGATATCCTGTAATTAGCTCACCCCTCCCCGCTGCGCAACTCTTCAAAAGAGCTACATAGCTAAGCGGTTCCTTCCAGCTTAAATAAAAAAAACGACCAACTGACAGGTACTCTCATATACAGTCGGAAGTCTGGACTTCAAGGAAGAGTAGGCCAACCACCGTTCCAGAGTGGCTCTCGAGAGCTGCCTCGAGTGGAGGTCCTTCCGCCCGCAGTGCAGTTGTTTAAACGGTGCCTCTTCACACTGGACACACGAGCACGTGTTGTAGACAGTACGCACGTGCAGCTGCACGTTCGTACTGCGCACACTGCTTGCCTTGCTGCAGGACTTACCTTCGTCTCATTGCATGCGGAATGCTCTCACGGGACTCGAGATGAAACGCTCACGCAGCGGCTTTCAAAACATCTCATCATCTCATTGTCAGAAACCGCTTAGTCCTGTACAGGGTCGCGGTGAGCCGGAGCCTAACCCGGCAGACACAGGGCGCAAGGCAAGGATATACCCACGATGGGACGTCAGTCCATCACCGGTCACTGCCTTTCAAAATATAACCGAGCCTTTGGAAAGTGCATCAGCTTTAGGATTCCGGCTTCATGAAGTGGCGTGCGTGACGCTATTGCCCCCTAGTGGGAAAGCATTATTGTCCAATGGCGTGGTCAACTTAATAATAATAATTGTATTTCTAGAGCGCTTTTCACCCGAGGGTCACAAAGCGCTGCACAGGGCTGCGGAGAGAACGGCACAGGTCAACAACAACGACTTTAGAACGGAAAATCAGCAACAATAAACTTGTACCTCGTCCCGAAACTTGTTCCGTAAGGCTTTCAGGTCCTCTGGCTAGGACTGTTAATGCGGCTCACTGTTGTCGTGACGGGATGATGGCTCGCAGCCGACCTGTGCCTGCTCGCAAACATATAATTCCTTCCTTGTTTGTTGAACAATTATTTTCTCATCGTTTATTTTATGTCCTATAAATTATAGCCATTGTTTGACTTTCAGTTGAATTGTCCTGATGTTGTTGTTGACATGCCGTTCCCTCCACAGCTCGGATTTGTAACAAAAAACCGCTATTGTTGCTGATTTGCTGTTCTTATGTCGTTGTTGTTGCTGACGTGCCGTTCTCTGTGCAGCACTTTGTGACGCTCGGGTAAAAGGCGCTATAGAAGTGCAATTATTACTTAAGCAAGTGTAAGTTGGATAAAACGCCCGAATTGTGCTTTGTTTTCCCAAATCCATTGACGCGGTAGAACAGGGTTATTACGACATTCGATCGATCCCGTCGAGGTGTCACCGTGAGAATGGGAAAGAGGGCGCAATGACCCGGGGGGAGGGGGTCACTCCAACAATTTGTCAAGTCACACGTCAAATGAAGACATTTTGTCACCTATGCGATGTAGAAAGAAGACGTTGCATGACGTGAGAAGGGGACTGTTGACGTTTCTCGGGCATAGTATGGGGGAAAAGGACATTGAAAATCTGGTTCTCACTGGAAAAACTGAAGGAAAGAGAGATCGTGGATGACAGAGATTGACTTGTGTCAAGCGTCTCTCGAGATGGACGAACAGATCAACAATGGACATTCTTAGATGTTCAAAGAAGAGAGATTTGTCGGAGACCATTGCAACCAACGTCGTGTAGGATATTGGTGCCTAGGAGAAGGAGACCAATTTGTCCACCAGAGGGCGGCGAGTGATTGACCACACATTAGCAGAGTCCGCAGTGACACGGCTGGAATTCAGTGGCTTTGCGGCCCTCTGAACTTCTTAATTACCCATCAGAGGTGACACTTGTCCTGGCTTTTGCAGTGATCTGTGCCCTTGATCGCTCCCCTTGTAAGGGGTATCTGTCCTGTACCGTCTGTCATTGAAGTCCCGCTGTTTTCCCGTTGCATGCCATTTGCATGACCCACTGCTCAATATCGCACCAGAACTGATGCAATAACACCCGACTACTGACGAGGCACTGCATTTCAAAACAGACTCAGCGTTTGCTTGCACTGAATCAATACTGCTGAAATAATTGACTCCCACAAGTCCATGGGGCTGATCGTTTATGTTCAGAATAATTATAGTTACACTTCTAGAACGCTTTTCACCCTAGGGTCACAAAGCGCTGCACAGAGTTGTGGTGAGAATGGCATGTCCACGGCGGTCCTGCTGTTACAGGACCGCTCGACACGGCCATCCTGAAACAGCAGCTGTTGAGGCACAGTTTTCCTCCACGGAGCCGTGAATACCTCCCTAGACCTGCCTGCTGTGCCGTGCGTGCGCGAGTGGGGAGCGGTGGCCCAGCGCTTAGCGCTCTGGGCTACAAACCCGGCGACCCGAGTGACGATTTTCTGCACCGGTCCTGGGCCTCCCCTAGGTCGACTCAACCTCAAATGAGTACCTAATGCAGTGTGCAAACATTGCCACTCGGGTGACAAAGGCAGCCGAGCATGGTGCTGGTCACCCACCTCCTCATAGTGTGCCGTGTCGACCTTCATAGGTGCCCGCTAGCGGCACTTGACTCTCGAGTCTGTTAAGGCTATACGGAGGCCCTTTGTCTTTGTTTTGCAGTCTGCAAGTTCACCTGCCACCACCGGTGTCGCGAGCTCATCCGCCTCGACTGCCAGCGCCACCGCTCGCTGCTGGGCAGCACCTCGGAGCAGGACCTGGACGAGGTAGGACAACCGGGGCTGGGGGGCTAACGCTGAGGCTGGCGTCACCGCAGCACGGGGGGAGCACAGCCCACGCTTTGGAGTCGGGGTTATCCTGTTGAGAGGGGAAAGTAAGCCGATATGGCCTGGTACGGCGTACCGGTGAGAAAGTGGACGAAGCGTTTGGTGCAGCAATAGAGGCGTTGCGATTTATCTATGCCGGTGATTTCACCGTGCCCGTGATTTCACCGCGCCGGTGATTTCAATGCGCCGGTGATTCGACTGTGCCGGTGATTCAACTGTGCCGGTGATTTCACCGTGCCGGTGATTCGACCGTGCCGGTGATTTCACCGTGCCGGTGATTCGACCGTGCCGGTGATTCGACCGTGCCGGTGAGTCGACCGTGCCGGTGACTTCACCGTGCCGGTGATTCGACCGTGCCGGTGATTTCACCGTGCCGGTGATTCGACCGTGCCGGTGATTCGACCGTGCCGGTGATTTCACAGTGCCGGTGACTTCACCGTGCCGGTTAGATATTTAAGTTACGTTCACCCCCTGCTCCGACTCGAAAACGCTTTCCGCTCGTTATCGATTGCTTGCAGTTAGGATCTACAAAGTCTCCATCCCGAGTGAGAGGAGTTCTCTTTGTCCTCTCATTATAAAAATCTGCACAACTATGCCTACTGACTCAGTACTGAGTCAGCAATTTGTGGGTTACTGCGTGCGTCATCACCAGAATCGGCGTGTCTGTGATGTCTTTAAGTCCGAAAGACTTGGACTTAAAGGAACACAAGGTTCTTTCCCAAAATGTTGTGAGAGGTACGGAAGAGGAGCGCGGTTTATTTAATAATGTCAATCTATTTGTAAATCTGTGTTTTTTTTGATCGAATATATGTGCCCGGTAATACGCTGTGCATGAACGCGTGAAGGAGTTTGCAGCGGTGAAATGGGAGCAGAGTAACACGTACTGTACACGGTCAGACAGAAGTCATCGCAGTTGCTACGAAAAGCTACTCTTTCGGGATAGCGACGTTTCGCCTCCCATGTTGGAGGCGTCCTCACGTGGGAAAGAGGGAAGGTGTCCCTCGTTTCCCAGGCTCCATTGTCTTCATTTACATCCAATTCAACTAAATTCACCCCCCCCCCAACACACCCGTAGTTTAACAATAACGTCGCAAAGCAGAGACACTGCTATCCCGAAAGAGCAGCTTTTGAAAGCAATCATCATGCATCGAGCAGTGGAAAAACCTACATTAGTACAAAAAAAGCCATCATATGCGTAAGGACAACAATGAACACATAACTTTGGTGATGATGACTTTTAAAGGAGCCGGAAAAGGGCAGGGTGCATGGGGAGCGGTGGTTGTGTAGCCAGAGGCAGCTTTGTAAAGGGCAGAGAGGGCAGAGCCTATGACGTGGGAAGGGATGGGATGGAGGAGGGTGGATTCAGGTAAACCGTCAGGGCCGTGGTTTCCCCGTTTCTCTCACTGCGCTGATCACTGGTCTGGGAGTTAGTATGTGAGGCACCTTGCCAGGTTTATAGACTCACATCTGCACGATGCTTGTAATGGCCTTTGGCCAGGCCTGCGAGTGATTGAATCACGGAGAATTACGTAACAAAGTGCTTGGAGCCATCTAAAGCCGCAGGTTTTTATTTTAATGGGCATTTTATGGGCTGAGACTTTCCCAGCTCATTGTTAAACTTGGCTACCATGTTTTTCAACACTCTTGTTAACAATTTATTGTTGTTAACGTTCATGTTTATGTATTGTCCTGGGATTCATGATATTTTGTTCTGCAAATCTACAACATATATTTTGCCTTTCACTGGGTTGTGATCCCTTTGGCGATGACGCATGACATATGGTCTCATCTCATGTCATTGTCAGAAACCACTTAGTCCTGTACAGCGTCGCGGTGAGCCAGAGCCTATCCCGGCAGACACAGGGCGCAAGGCAGGCATATATCCACGATGGGGCGCCAGCCCGGTAAATGACAATAATGTATTTATCACTTATTCATACAGTGTTGGACTGTAAAAAATAGTGAGTGGTGGTGTAGTGGTTAGTGCAGTGAGCTCTCAAGCAAGTGACCTCAGTTCAATTCCTTGTCATGGGTAACAGTCCGTGGAGCATGACATCTGAGCTGGCTCTGGCCTCCCATTTCACAGATGCACACTGACAAGTATGGTGAAGTATGGACAATCAGTCGTCATGACTGACACGGTCAAAGGGATTCGTTTTGAATCGACAAAGAGTTGTAATTTTTTTTTTAAATAGAGACTGTAATCTTTAAACCAACACAGATCTCTGTGCATTTGATGTCAAATTGAATATATCTACAATTGTTCGGTTGTATGTTTTGACCACTCGGTGAATGATGATTGCTTACCAAAGCTGTTCTTTCGGGAAAGCCGTGTCGAACGCTCCTCCTCTCTCCCTCGCGACGTTTCACATCCAGCGTGGGAGGAACATCGCTGTACGGTCATTGTCACGGTGCAGCCCAGGATGGATTGCGTTAAACTCCACTACGTGTGAGGAGGAATCGTGTGGCCGCCGAATGCTACGTAGCGGTGCAAATCGTTGCCGCAGTCCCGGGGGGGAGGGGGGGGGACATCGAGAGGGAGAAGGAGGGAAAAAACTGAAACCGTTAACAAAACAAACATGGAGCAGCTTTCCTGCCGCAGCGCTATAATTGTGGGAAAATTTGCAATCGCGGGGCAGGATGCAGACAGCTTATAGTGTTTGGCTGGAGATTTGCCGATCCGGTCACTCCTCAGATAAGGTGTGGCCTTACTGCTGAGCGATGTGGCCTATTCCACAACTCGGCAAACGACGCCAAATATCACACGGTAGGCGACAGAGGAAGAGGCCGCTGAGTGATCGTTTGTCGCTTAGAGCCAAATCCTTGCATCATCTTGGTTATCGCCATCAATGTCAGCAGCAGCAAACACAGCGTCATCTGTATCACTCGGTAGCAGGAGCATCATCAGCGTCTACAAATAATTGGTTGAAAAAAATGGAGTGATATATTTTTATAAACACAGTTACCTGGCTCTCCATGAACTATCATCATCATCCACATGAAGGCCTCCCCCAAGCTGCTGCTGCCACCACTCATGCTTGTATGAAGTCATAATCAACAAGCACCTGCACATGAGCTCATTTCATTGCTCCTTCTCTTGCATTTGTTCCACTCTTTGGATGCCACGTCTTGTTCTTGATCATCATCATCATCATCGTTCTGTTCAGAGCGCATGGTGTAAAATAGATAAAGAATCTCAGTGTGCTCTCATCCGGATACACAATCGTATCCATCGATAAACAGCTACAAATCTCTCAGACGTCTCTTGTTAAAGCCATTGCTTGTCTGAATGGTCTGTCACCTGCTTAAGTAAAGCAAACACAACTTCTGTACATTGGATTATGTTACTCCACTGGTAAAGAAAACGTAAAAAGACCAGACACAAAATAACAATGATTGGGCTCGCAAAAATGGGGCCTCAAATAAATAAATTTCAAAATGCGTGTGACACCTTACAGCAATGTTCCGACACCGAATATTTTCAGGATATTTTCTCAAGGCTACACCTACCTGCAGGTTTCCGCTCCTCTCCTTCCTGTGTTAACACCGAGCGCTTGACGTGCCAAGGCCGCTGCGTTTGCAAGACGTCGAGCCGCCCCCCTCAGCCCCCCCCCAACCCGTGTCACCCCTGGGGAGGTGGTGGTTCTCAGGGTGGGGTAAAAGCAGAGAACACAGGCGATAGAAGGGATGGGGTCCCGGGGTAGGGATTACGTTGTTCTTAGGTCCAGTGTGAACACTTGTCTCTTACCATTTCCTTCCCAAGCGTACAGGACAAGCACGCCCGGTCACGAATGGATTTTTGTGTGTGGTTTGAACAGAGCAACAACAACAAAAATCCCAGCTGAGGAACTCCGCACGTTCCGAGGGAGTGTCTTTTGTTCAATTCGTAGGTGTTTGTGTCGTGCATCCCTCACTGGAAGCTCGCACTGGCCCGACTCATGAAGGGAAATGCTTTATGTTGACAGTAAAACAATAGTGTGCAAAGCGAAGAGGCCCGTTTAACTAAACAATGTGTTTTTTTTCTTTTCCTGAAGGCACAGGAGACGGTATATGACATATGAAGATGCACAGGTATCTGCATGGAGTTGAACGCAGTGTTCCTGTCAATGGAGGTGTCATCTCGTTTTGCGCCAGTTCAGAGCCTGTGGCTTTTAGGGTCATGGCCTCTGCGGAGTTGTGTTTGAAGCCATGGGTTCCAGTAACAACTGAGCCAAAAAAATACCATTGTTGACTTGGAGAGAGTTTTCACAAGAAGAGCTTAGTTTGGGGTCTCCTCTCCCATTAAGCGCGGTCCCATTTTTATAATAGAGCAGCTTATCTGTGAAGAGCAAAGTTGTTTTTTTTAATAAGGGGAGAGTAGGAGGAGAATTCACACTGACGCTCGTGCGAAAGAGCCTTGGGTAAGAAGAGCGTTTGGTTTCAGTTGTGCCAAGAACTTCCTCGCATTCGTGCATCCATCGCACCATCGTGGTCTGCCCGGTCACGGCTATGACAGGACCCTCGCACGGTCGGTAACAGTGCTCCGCCCACCGTCGGCCCTGCTTCGCTCCGAAACCCCCCCGCTGTGTCCAAGCGGACAGAGGCACTGCCTCCTGAAAGGCCGAGTTATTTCGGGATATGTAAGAGCGGGCATGTGCCCCTTGGCTTTGTGATCGTGGTTGATGTCATTACAGTATCGTGTGGGAGTTCCCTTGAGCAGCAGTAGCAGCAGCAGCTGCCCTGCCACCTGTTTGTGCACATTTGCTCATGATGTCATGCGCGATGGTGTAACGCTGCTGCCAACTATAGCGCCCAGTGGTGACGTTTCGTGGAACGAGATTGCATCAACTACCGTTGCACAATTGACTCCGCGCCCAGATATCTAACGTCATGGTGATTTGACGACTGTGTTCGAGATCAGAGGCGAGTTAAAGACGGCAGCAGGACCCGACTATTGAGAGAAGTCAGTGGGCTTGAGCATCTCGCCTTGCCTGAAGCGATGATGAACGGCGCTGTTGGTCAAGTCTACTCATGGAGTGGCAGGCAGAGGATGGAATGCATCTAAGATGGTGTACAACTTGAGTTATGTGCTGATGAGTTCAGCTAATTTCCACGGGTTATAGGGATTTTTGTAACGTGAGACTGGTGTTCGGGGGTCCTTCATCCATCGGACATACGATCATTTATGTTGTCGGGTTGATCAGTTCGAACGCTTATTGCAGGGCAGAAATCTCGCATCTAGAGTTTGCAAGGTCACTGGCTACTTTCTGCTGTAATAATAATCTATCTGTCCAGCTTTGGCTGATGTTAATTTTAAATTCTGTTCTCTTGGTTTCGCTGAAAAAAATGTCAAGTCACTTGCATGTATAATTATATGATTGTATAAGTCTAAAAAACAATGTAAGCATTCGTTATGGGTAAATTAAAATTCACATTAACAACATTCGGGGGGAATGGTGGCATTAAACATTTCGGATTGTTTTTTTATTGGGCTATGAACCCAGTGAACCGATGTAGTTTTCATTCATTGGCACCGGATGCTTGATAAGAGTTTACAATATGTTATAGTTGAACATTTTCCACCGGCAGAATATAATAAGCTGTATTTAATAATTTAACAAAGGAACACTGAGCCCCATTCTCGATACTTTTCCATGCTGTTTGGCATGGATGACAGAAAGCCATAGCTAACGTCTTCAATCTTTACCGTAAATAATCAAGGCTAAAATATCACCGTGTGAAACTGCATCGAAACATTACGGGTATCTATAATTAAATTACTTGCGCATAAACAAATCTGCCCAGACAGAGCAGTTTTATTACGCACAAAATATATATTCACGATGCACAATTGTATTAAAAAAAAAATACACAACAAAACCACAATATATAAAGTCAAAGTAATTTCTTTATCAAATAAGCAATGAGGCTGTGCTTATCTCCTCTGTACAGGACTAAACCTGTGGTGAAAATATTATGTTTCTATGGTGGGAGTGCAGTCACCAATAGCAACAACAACTGTGAACTTCTTCAACAAAGTGTTACTGATTTTGTGAACCCGAGACGGATGATTAGTTCTGTTATCCTCCGGCCAGAATTTAAACTGGCAATCTTACGATTGCAAACCCCTTGCCTTTATTACTCGGCCACTTGGCCCGTAGTCATCAGTTTTTAGTTACGCTGAAGGAATCGTTGAGCTGTGTGTAGCTCTTTTTAATAGTTGTCCAGCGAGCAGGACTAATCAACTTGCAACATCTCAGGGTACAGAGAGCAGTTTAGTCGGGACAATTGCCCGAGGCAACGTGTCTTTGAAATGTGGGAGGACACGGGAGCACTCGGCGCAAACCCACGCGTACACGCGGAGAGAACACGCAAACTCCACGCAGAAAGGAACCCGCGACAGGAATTGAACCCGTGCATTTCGTGCTGTGAGGCAGCAGCGTTACTCACCGCACCACCGTGCCGCCCTCTAGGGCAGGTGTTGAGGTTCGAGCACTGCAAAGCCTTTGAGCTGAGTTCAACTCCCGGCCGTGATGATATATTTGAACTGGAACATGGGTTGGGCCCCATCTTCGCCCAGTGTGGTGAAGTATGCCATATGTATACAGTATGCACAGTATATATAATGCACTGTAAACAAATGGTGTACTACACTACGTATATATGATCACTGATAATGCATATTCCGCAGCCAATTGTAGATCGTGGGTTTTGTTTGGTAATATTTCAACACGCCGGTCACTGCTGAATCATGGGGTGGCTGGGGACCGGTTCACTTTCCATCTTAGCAGACTCCCCCTGTAACGACTTAACAAACCCATAGGACTCTGTGAGACCTCTGGACAAATACTGCACGGAAATGGAAATTCTATTAACGTACAGTAACCATGAAAGGCCAATCGACTAACAATTGTATTACGTGGCGATACAGAATTAATATTAATTCGTCTTATTTATATCATTTCCTAGCAGGCCCCGCTCCAGCGCATAATGAGTTTTCCTGATAAGAGTAACAATTTCTGTCACCATAGCAACATTTTTCTTTCCATACCCCGTGTGGGTGATCATTGGTAACGGCAGAGCCATTGCCTCCACTCCACTGCTGGCTAAAAGCCCTCTCAATACAGGCCGATAACGGAGAATTCCTCTAGCGGGTATTAAAAAAAAAAACTTCCTCTCCTATTATGGCCAGGCATTGTGGAAGTACCCACACTTTACCCCACCGCACACTGCCCGCCGCTCGGCAAAGCGTGGTGTGAGAATCGCTAACCACTGTTGTGTGGGTCAGTCAATGTATACTGCTGAGTGGGCAGAGACTGGGGTAGTCACGAAACATGCATGTTTGTTAAAACTACCACGCTTGGCGAACGCGGAGGAGACATTCATGGCGTGCAAGTGAAATTGTCCCCTGACCATTTACACACAGAACCTTATCGAAATTGTGCTTTCCTTTGGGCCCAGTCAACGGACGTGAAGTTTTACAGTGAGCAAACGTTTTGGGACCGCAATGGAAACGTTTGCAAGGCAAATCGGTTACAGACTGCAGAGCTCAACAGACAGAGCCTTGGTGGCAAGGCACATTCCTGGGCTGAGCAGTGCAACTTGGTCATGAGATCATCGCTCGCCGAATTCCACGGAGTGGAGAATGATGCAATCACTGGGAAAGCACCCGGCATGGCTACTGCGGCCCTCGAGTACACACCAGCAGTACCGTCTAGTGTTAAGTTCATTGGCGGTGTAAACAGAAATAACCCGTGAACTGAGTCACTCATTCACTCACCCATCACGCAATCATAGGTGGATTCCCACGGTATCCGCCGTGAGGGCAACACTCATGCAAAAGTTATTATTATTCATGATTCTTTAGCAGACGCCTTTATAAAGAGCGGCTCACATCATCACACACATACAGATTTCAAATAAAAAAAATACCGGCAGCCCAACATTTCTAATTGTCAAGGTGTAGTTGTTTGAGATGTCAGACATGTAATGGTTGTAAAAATGTGACTTGAGCAGTTTGCGGAATGATGCGAGTGACTCTGTGCTGCTCATTTATATTGGGATTTGTGACTTGAGCAGTTTGCGGAATGATGTGAGTGAGTCTGTGCTGCTCATTTATATTGGGATTTGTGACTTGAGCAGTTTGCGGAATGATGCGAGTGAGTCTGTGCTGCTGATTT
>JAZEWT010000024.1:1238082-1270930 GCA_036362905.1 Mordacia mordax | reverse complement strand
CCCCAAAGTGCCCTGCGATGTACTAGCGTCACACCATTGGTATAGCCCTGCCTTGCGGGATATGCACCGCCCCGCCCCGCGACCCTGTACCAGGAGTAAGCGGCTACTGACACCGACTGAGTGACGTACAACCATCTTGCAATAATAATAATGATTGCATTTCTAGAACGCTTTTCACCCGAGGGCCACAAAGCGCTGCACAGAGCTGCGGAGAGGACGGCGTGCCAGCGACGACATCTCTCCGAGTCACACGGACAAATGTTGGCGTCAACGCTGCCGCAGTTGTAAAACAGTGACACCACCAGCAGACGTTGTGCGTCACTCCGCAGTTTTCATGGCAAACATCCCAGATGATTCGCATTAAAATACAGTGCACATCCGCCTTTGTATGAAGCACGATGTTCCTACAATGTAGCCGCGTACGATAGCCTTCGTGGCGGTGACATTCTACTCCCTCTTGAGCTCATCTCATTGCCAGAAAGCGCTTAGTCCTGTACAGGGTCGCGGTGAGCCGGAGGCTATCCCGGCAGATACAAGGCGCAAGGCAGAGATATACTCACGATGGGACGCCAGTACATTACCGGGCACTGCGGACAATTTAGTCTGCGAGCCAATTAACCTATGCAGCAGCATGTTTTTTGGACTGTGGGAGGAAACCGGAGTGCCCGGCGAAAACCCACGTGGACACGGGGAGAGAACATGCAAATCCACACAGAAAGGCACCCGAGACGAGATTCGAACCCGGGACCGTCTTGCTGTGAGGAGGCGACAGTACTACCCACTGGGACACCGCGCCACCCACCCTTAAGCTTTTCAGGATATTAATGCAGAGCGGGCAATGCAACATTCGTAGGCATTGAGTGGAGACGATTGGGTTGCGGAGGGAGATACGCTCGAAATAGAACAAGGACGATATGGGGGAGGGAAGAGAGGTAGAGGATGTGTGTGATGATTCACGTGGAGAGAGCGATGCTCATTCTTAGACATCCGTCAAAAGGCGACCATAAATCATCTGCATCTACTTATTTGCGTATGTCATACTGAAGTGTGTAATTCTGGTGGACGTCTGGTTTGAATTTAGCATCGCTATTATGAAGTTCATAAAAAAAAACTTCTACTCAATAGAAAATCTCTTATGGATATTTGTGAATGCTCGCGTTGGTGAACTGCGTTAACAGACAGGTGCGCTGGGTGGTATTCACTTCATCCCTCCTACTCTTTACAGAGATGTGTTTTTCAGCCAACCGTACGGTTGTAATTTCAGGGACAATTAACAGTGATTCGTGCAAATTATACATTTCCTAGCCGTTGATGCATTCCGTATCGCGAAATCCACTTTGTTAACAACTGGCTAAATTATACCGCTGCATAATAGCTACTCAACACAGGGTGATTCTGTTTGATGGTGAAGGTGAAAGGTCATGGCAGAGGGTAAATCTTCAGGAGAATAAAAGCTCACACGCTATTGCTGAATAGCATGCGCGCGGTGCTCTAGAAACAGGCCTAAGCAATAATTATGCAATTGCTGATATATATAAACAACACACAACGCTATATGCGTGTTAGACTGTAGCATCCCGATGGTACGTGTACACTGCTCAAGACAATGATGAGTGGACACTTAGCGATTTATGTCATTGGGATGTTTATACAATGAGTCACACGTGTCGGATGAGCTTGCTAACGGGGGAGTCCTTGTGTTCCTTAAATCATGGGCATTCCTTAAGACTGAGCGACTCTGCTGGGGTTGCGGAAGGAGGAGGAGGGAGAGGTTTTTCGATCTCTGCTGTTTCCGTTTCGTGTACGCTTACAATGTACAATCCAGCTCGCCCAGGTCACCGGGTACTTTTTGCCAGCAAATTTACAAATCGTATCCGACAAACCAGTGGGTTTCTCCTTTTAAGATGTGGTTTGACTTCCTCCAAAAGAGACGCGCCACGAAGTGGGCCCTCTCTCTAATAACGGCCCATGTTCCCGTTTTGTCACCGGGTTCTGTGGGGTCAAATTGAGCGTGCACTTGACCCGGGTTCTATTTTGAGTCCAGCATTCCATAAGCGAATTTACTTAAACTTGGAGCGTATGGCTGTGCAGGCAACATCGCAAAGAATCTATGTGTAAATCTCAGCAGCATGCCCCACGTGTCGGGGAACAACTTGTCAAAGCAAATCGGAATGTTTGAGACACGACGGCCCAACCGATGTTTAAATTTTTATTACAGCTAGAATTTAGCCACATTAAGTGCAGTCATTTGTGACCACGCTAAAACCCATTAACTCGTAACTTGAGAATCCGGATTAATCCATATTCGAGCCAAGAGCGTTAACTGTTCCCAGCCAGCTCATCGCCCTGATCTCTGATAATTGGTTATGTTTTCTTCAATGACTATACAATGTGGGATTTTAATAGCGACCCGTTTATTTGCGGTTAACATTTTTTTTCAGACATGAGTAAACCAAAATGAATCATTTCCTACCGTTAGTCTTGAGTAAACTGAACAATATGCATCCAGACTTCCGACAGTTGTCTGTACAAAGTAGAATAATAATTAAACTTTCCATTAAATAAGTGTTAGTAACTCCTGAGTGAAAACTCCGACTATATTTATCTTGGGTTTTAATTGCCATTGTGTAGCCCCCTTAATCAGTGTGTCTCCTACAAATTAAATATGCTTTAACAAATAAGCGATAACAAAATGCGTCCCAAATTAAATTCAAGGCAAACGGATCCACCGGCGAGCAAACACACAAATCAGTGAACTTAATTAAGGCTACTCTCATGCTTCCCTGGGAAAACTACTAGACGCCTTTAACGTTCTGGTGAGACTGGAGGCTGTGCCAGCTTTAAGCTGTAAATGAACCGCAGCATCCTTTCACAATGTGATTAAAGGCTGCGACACAATGCAAACTTGTATTGCCTGCCTTGCGGGATTCTCACATGTGCCACCTTTGTTGGCTAACGAGAGACTGCCACTGGCTGTGACTCAGGTGTTAACGGGGCTTTGTGATGTGTGGTAGGTAGGTCTTAATGACTATTGAAGCGTTTTGGCCCACGTGGTATACGTTTCTGTTTATTTGTGCAGAGCCAAAATATATCTTTAATTCCATTGTGTTGCATTGTGCATTGAAGGGAGTTCCATATATTATGTCGAGTGTGCTTGCTAGGAACATTTGTATTAAAATATTGACTGATGTTGAGCCACTGATTGATACTCAACACCAGTCCTTATTTTGGTTAAATAGATGGTTTGTTACAATATTGGTCTGGAAAACCAATATGTTCATGGTATAAAATATTTATCTGTTTGTGGTAGATTGAAACAGAATGGTGGCTTTTTTTTTGCTTTAATGTGTCCTGCTGTCTGAGTGTAGTCCCATCAATAATTAAACTTTCATGTTTCCCCTGTGGCCACAGATCGTGTTGCTTTATGTGTCTGCACATTTGGCTATTGCATTGTCTGAGAATACTCACCACACACTGTTTACGTTGGTGTGAACTTATCGAGGTGGTTATTGGCCGAGAGTGAATCAACAAGACGCTGATGTACGAGTGGTCGGTGTTATTGATTTAGGAAGCAGCACATGGAAATACACACAACATGCTGGCGCACGCGGTTCACGGGTCACACGACTTGCCTTGAATTTGCACTTTTGTGAAAAATCGTTACTTTTGGTCATTATTCAAGAGTGGGCTTGCTGTTGGCCCAATGCAAACAAAACAAGACATATCTCACAATACTGGTAGAGGGGAGAATACACATGTACATATATTGTCTTGAGTAGGCGATTTTATGCAATTGGCAAAAAACGGGATAAAAAAAATCTCAAAGGCTTGATACTTTCCTAGAACAGCTGTCTTCTGATGAAGGGCCATTGGTCCAAACGTTGTTGTATATTCCTTTCCATTTAAGGCAGTTTAACTGAAACCTGTGTCGAGTGTTTAGTTATGTTTGTTTATGTACCACTTCCAACGCAGTATGACAATTTGTTCATCCTTAACAGGTGTTATCTTCACCAGGACAGGCAGTGGCCCCCCCAAAAAAAGCCCTTCCGTTGGAGGGCAAATTGGCCCCGTAACATGCTTCGCATTTCACGACTTTCCCTGTTATTGCAAAGCCGCCTTCCGGACGTCAGGTCATCGTCAAAAGAAACATTACGTGGGGAACACTGTTTATTTCACGCTGTGCGCTTTTACCACTTAAAGCGGCGGCGAGTTGGATGTGGGTCCAGCACTTGCCCAGCGTCTGCGGCCAACAAACACAGATCGCTTTCTAAGAGCCTGCGACCAGCCAAAGCCGACGTTTATTTAGGTGGCGTTAAAAGGAAAGAACACGTGTAATAGGTGATGCTTTGGGTAATGGGCCCTACTTTATAGGCTGTGAAGAAAGGCCGATGTTATTGGCAAATGCGTTATTACAATTTCGCACACCACTGCCAACGCAGCGACATCACCAAATAATTTGTTACATTTGAAGATTTTCAGTTAAGCTGTGTTTTCTTCTTCTTCTATGGGTCGCTAATACAATTAGGTGTGCTTTGCGTTAAAGGTAATTTGTGTTTATCTTCTCATTGTTGGAATGCGGACTCAACCCAAACTATCTCTCCATATCTCTGTGCAGCGTTTTGTGACTATCGGGTGAATGGCGCTTTAGAAAAGCAAATGTTGCTATTATACCTGCAGGGTGTGGTGGTGCTTTTTCAAAAACCAGGTGCTTAGGAGGTGGGATTGGTGGCTCACAGACAGACGTAGCATGTCAGACACCTGCTTACAGCTCAACCAGGGGTGGTGTCTGTAGTTGGAAGTATTGTACAGCAAGTACGTTTATTAGAGTGTTTGGGTGTGTTTCCCTTAACTGTGTTTAATTTATTAAGTTATTCCCACATTTATGTTTCAAGGATTGGTAAAAAAAAAGCTGATCCTATATCCCAAGTAGGGCCCGATTTGACACAATGACTTTCCACTCATCAGCGCTTTCTATGAAAACTGAATCATATTTTTTACTTAGTGTACAAACTGCATCTGACCAACAGTTTGTTTTGGATGGCTTGAATAAACATGTTTTTTTGAGCACTAGTTAAAAAGCTGCGACTTTTAAAACAAACATCGTTTTAAGTCACGGAACTAAAGCCTCCTCTCAATCTTATTTCTATGTCAAGACCTTTTTAATAAACCTGAATGAGTCACAGGCGGAATTAGATTGGGTTAATGTGATTCCGCTGTGCAAGCAAGACAATAGAACTCTTTCAAATTGACCCCGAACTTCGTCCATTGTTCCTGGAATAAAGCAACGCTATAGAAGAGACTTAACACATAGTACCTACATATAAATAGGAGTCACAAACGCACACTGCGCCTGTGGATGCCTCTAACGTGTGAGGCGAAACGTCACGAGGTGGAGGGAGAGGGAGGGAGCGATCGACGCGGCTGTCCCGCGAGAGCAGCTTTTCAAAGCAATCATCAATCTTGAATGACGTTGGCATATAAGCGTAAACAGTTTAATCAGCATTCAATGTCTGAAATAAAAAGACTTCAAAAGGCACCATCATTAAAAGCCAAAAAGAAAACTTGATATTTATCCAACCCACTGGCACAGCCAGGATGGCCCTAAGTTTACATTGTCCAGCCACTGCCCCATCTCCATCACCATCCCCGCGGCACATTCTGTCAACACTTGGTCAAAGCCACCATCAAATACCAGTCGCCCTCCCCATCTCCCCAGTCCTTCCCAAAAACAGCCACGGTTCCAAGGCGCCCACACGGCCCGCATGCTCGGGGGCACATCTCATGCCTCGGCCTTGTTTGGAAGGCACAGCTTGCAAGGAGATCCAGGCGACTATTTATAGCAACGAGGGTGAGCCGTGGCAGTCGCGTTGTCCGCCTTGTTGTCTTTCAAGCTCGGCGAGACGGGGCTGGTGCCGTTGCGACGAATGGTCGATTCCACCTATGGCTGCAGTTGTCGCCGTCTTTGCTGATATTGTAATTGTCGCCAGTGTTTTGGACACTAGTTTTACAATTGATGACTGTGGCGACACAGTGGTCCGCGCACCAGGCTATTTAGCCAGCATTCTAGGTCTGGGACACGGCTAACGTCACTGGTGAGTGATACCAGTCCCCCAAACCTTGTGATGTGTACCGCGACTAGCAGTGTGCTCATGTATGATATAACAACACCCACGAGACGCTATCTAAGTTATCTTATCTTATAGAATTATTTACTGAAATAAGGTTGTTTCACAAAAGTATCTTGTGGCATCCTCATGGGTATTGCTAATTATTTTTATGTCCTGGGGAAATGCTATGACATTTAAACGTGAAATTGCTACAGATTGTCGTTTATTTGAAATAGTGGAGAAACTACATGGTTGTTGCATCTGAAGTGCTATTATTATTATTCAAGGGTTAAATGATGTCTTTCCAGATCACAGGCAGCTTTCAAACCACGCACCCTTATGTTGGTGTTAAATATGACAGAAGTCTAATTAATTATTACTATACAATCTCTCCCATATCGTGCATATGACACATTATATATATATAAAACAAGGCAATGGAACCTCCTGCCAGTCGCTGATAACGGGGTCTGTACGGTTTTCGAAGTCGCTGCAGCGTGCTGGGGATGCGGCCGCGTGGTGGCCGGGCTCGGGAGCCACACCGGGGTGACTGGCATCCCTTCTCGAGTCTCCCCCACCGTGAATGCTCCCATGCCAGTGTGAGCGAACGCTCAGCCTGTCTGAACGGACACGTTCAGGAGCCATCCGTCCGTTTCTAAAGATTTCAGTCTGAGTCAATGACGACGCGTACGACCGACCATTCACCGAGGATGTTTTGTATTTCCCGTTCACGGCCAACCCCGTCACTGATAAGCGTGGTCAAGTCTATTCACGCAATCCCCATTGCGAATGCGGCATGGGAGAGACCTTCATCCAGTTACGAGTTGATACAGACTTGTCAATGATTGTAACTAATATAATTATTGAAGCGGATAACTGGCTTTTAATATTAAGTTGGCGTTGTATCTCATTTAGACTCCGACCTGGTAAATGTCATCAATTGAAACATCAGCGTTCATATGCTGATTGCTCTGGCGTACTGTTTGCATGGGTGAACATATGTATTGGTGTCTGTGAGCTGAGCCTATTGCTCATGATTGTGGACACCCCTCGGCTGGGGCGGTGTGTGTGTGTTTATATTACAAAGTGATCAACCTCATTGTTTTTTGAAGGTCCCTCCTTTTGTCAAAAGGAGCCGGGGCAGCACGGAAGCATCTGTTTCCCTGCTTCCAGGAGGATATGAGAGCGAAATATGAGACTGCCGGGAGTTGGGTTATTGGGTTTCGAAACCAGAAGCTCACGGCAGCCATATGGCATGCGTTTGGAAGCCAGCCAGAATCACATGAATATTGTATGACTGAAATAGGGTATGGAATTAAAGGAAATAACGCGAATCGCTTGTGTTTGTCTCGTGTCTGGTCTGTGGCGTTGCAATAAGAAAAGTAAACGTTGAGCGAGGGCAGCTGTTTGTGCAGAGGGCAGCTGTTTGTGCACGGTGTGCAGTGCTTATGTAAGCGCACGGCCACAGGGCACGGTCGTTGAGGTACAATGTGTCACTAAAGTTACAATACAATGTGAGGTCGCTTCCCATGTATGGGTCTTACGCCTGTCCTGTTTACAGTGATGGAAATGCCACATTCCTACGACAGGGTTCATATATGCTGTGTGATGAAGTAGTGTTGGTTTTCAGACCGTAGCAGTACCCGTTCGATCCTGTACAAGGTGACGGGGGGGGACTGAAGCCTATTCCGGCAGACACAGGGCGCAGGGTGGGCCTATACCCAGAATGTGACTCCAGTACAGAGCAGGGGACTTTTTGGGGGGCAATTGATCCAGCAGGACAATTATTCTAGACAGTGTCTTTGGACGGTGGTAGGAAACCAGAGTACCTGGAGAAAACCCATACGGACACGGGGAGAACACGCAACAGTTCAGTTTATCCCCAGCTAGGGCTCTAACCCTGCAATTAAGGTGTTTCACTGTACTTTACCGTGTTAGTCAGTGCAGGTTTGTTCTTCAGTCAGCCGTCGGTGTTTACTTAAGCTGGAAAGAACTGCTGTGCTATATAGCTTTAAAAAAAAAGTTGTGCAACGGTGAGAGGTAAGCAAGTTATAACATATCAGGACACTGAGGGGCCCAAGACTGGTTCACTGCTAGCAATAGACTGGAATTAATCTCAGGTGGCCGGGTGGGTGACTTCGTGTGACCACCAAGGTGCTACCACCTCTCCGCCATGGAACAGTAAATAACGCTCCCAGACACATTTGCTCAGTTCAAATGTTTTACCTTTGTTTGGCCAAGACTGCTCTGTCAGCATCGATCTCTGGGTACCAAGTTGTCGCACCACCTTTATTTAGTACGGTCTACCCGACACGTTTGTAAAATAATTTGAGCCATTTCAATTAAACTTCCATCGTGTTCTTATGATCGTCAATTCGCATTGAATCGTTAATCACAGTTTAATTACACCGAGTTTTTCCAGACAGGCGGAGTAATTCTTTGAGCCAAACCTGCTGCAACGCAACACTTTTAAAAACATTTATTGATTTTCGAAACTAATTGCGTTTGCATGCAGGACACTTGACAATGTTTTGAAAGTGGGTCATAAGGGGGTGTTGATTACTCTTACAATACCGATATATTATTTATTATCACATTTAATGAGACCCGGTGTTATGTGACAGCGTGAGCCACAGAGTAGGAGGAGAGATCCTCATTCAATAGCCGGGTGAGGAACGGCTGTGCATGTCTACAATGTGATTGAGTTCTTCATTTTATTACAAACTATATTAGCAACGAGCAACCCTTACTATATCATCAGTAGTCTATTACATTTAAAGTACGGTACTGCAAATTGTTGCTATGTACCTGGCTTCATATTTGTTACAACTCTTGATAGTTTTCTCATTAGAAAACATAATCAACTCAGTCTACTATATAAAATAGTCTGAATATAAGTAGGCGTACGAATTCCTACACATTTTTTGTTTGTTAAAATTCCACTAGTGTGCCATGAGAGCAGATCTCAAACAAATGGCAATGTATATAATGAAGCAAGTGTTTGTAAACTTGTGTGTCCTCACTGAGAGTACCGACTCAGAATTCTTCACAAGCGCATGTTTGATCTCTGCTACACCAAGACTCTTTAAGTCTTATTTCAGCTTTGCCTCCCAGTTACTATTTCAGCCTAAAATATCCACGCTTGCACTACACCATGAGCCTTCTTAAGCACTTTAACGCCTTTGTTAAACAATTATTTTCTTTTTTTAAATATTGCTTATTTTACGTCTTATAATTTATTGCTACTATTTGATTTTCAGTTGAACTGTCCTGATACTGTTGTTGACAAGCCGTTCTCTCCGCAGCTGTGCAGCACTTTGTGACCCTTGGGTGAAAAAGCACTCCATAAATGCAATTATTATTATTATTATTTGTCCTCACGTTCGGAAGAGAGCAGCTCGTCGGGCGGGTACTCTGCTAGCACCGATAATTCCCAGGTTGTCTCTTGCGACGGGGCGCGTCTGTTTCCAAAGCGGTGGCGCGCTGCCCACCGGTGGCAACCGCAACCCCCCCGTATCCTCTCGTGGCGCTGCAAAAACGAGCGCCGCCCCGAACCGATTCACGTCGCGTGCCACCGACGCGCCGCTGACGTCAATGTCTCTTCCCCTTGAGCGCCACCATAACCGGTTTCATGTGTGTACGGCCGCCATGGTATGCCAATCACGTATCTCCCACAGCAACCCCTAAAGCAGATTTACGGCACTGTGTGCTTCGGCTTGCCGGAGCCCTCACCACTCTCGAAACCTTCACAGCTCTCGAAGCCTTCGCCCTTTTGCGGAACCTCACCCATGTGATGGATTTTTGAATGCTCTGCGATTGATTTGCTGGCCTCAAAACCCCCCACAGGCTTGTGCAGCCTTGTTAAAACGGACTGAAATGGCACTGGGGGGGATGGCGTACATATGTGGGCCGTGTTCGTTTCTCCGAAAAGTTTCAACAACGGGTGTTCAGAGTCTAAACACAATGCACCTCCTATTCCCCAAGTCTGATGTCCTCCAGCCACACAGCTAATAGCGACGGTGCCATTGATGGAAGAGAGGAAATAAAAAAGAATAAAATGGGTCAGTGGGCGACGCGTTTTGCACAAACTGGATGGAATTTAGCATTTAGCTCCATGCACAAAGTGTTTAATGTGGTAGATCGGTCAAATTTAAACAGGCGAGTAATTTGCTGGTATTTTAATGTCACAAGCTGGTTGCTTTTGTGCCCAGTATATTTTGAGTGGCGAGAAGATCAAGCGTGTTTAAATGAGCTCCATTTATGATCGGGGGGGGGGGGGCGGATTTGTGAACCTTTTTAAAGCCAGTGGGTTGGCAAACGTTGACAAAAAAAATGACACGGTTACCTTTTAGTACAACGTGCGAAGTAGGTTGTCATGCACTGCGCACATGCGGTGTTGGCTCATTTCTATTGCTGTGTAGACCCGCACACAGATTGCAGCCGACATTTAGATGCTGCCTCAAGGTGGCTGTTATATCTCGGGGTGTGCTGGTGAAGAATTCATGTTCCATAGATTTATGATCACAAGCTGCCTACTTTTGTTCCCATGGTCTGGGGTTAGCTGTGACTGCAACTGTTGTAAATACATCACAAGAGCACTCACAAAAAGCAACAGCTTTGCCAGCCAACGGAGTGTAATTATGTTGCAAGTGTTGCCGCTATGGGTTATAATTTACACATGTATGAATATCTTATGAGTAGTTAAAGATAAATGTGCAACCACTTGCTCACGCCACTGCTGGCGGATGGGTCTCCGCTGGAAGTAACTCTAGAGAGCCTCTCTGGAGGGAATGTGTGCTACCTTAATGTTGGCTTCACGTTTTGGAAGCGGTGAATGTAACCTACCTGGTATGCCACCTTCAGATTGACTGTGGTGCACTGATTTCTACTACTGGGTGGTGACATTTAGACTGCCTTGCTGGGTGATTTAAGTCGAACAGACGACCTTTAGAATTGCAAGTCCCACTGTGCTAACCATAACACAATTGGCAGCATCCCTTCTTTATAATCAAATTTCTTTATTAGCAATATTAAATTTTCAGCGTTGACATCATTGATGAATTACAGAGGTGATTAAAAAAAAACTTACAAATGCAACTCGAACCAATCATGGGAGCTCACACCGAGGCCACTGGTCCCCTTGTGCAAGCCTGGCTCGAGGCTGCCAGCGACCCCACAGGCTGCCAGTGACGATGGCACGTCTCCCCCTGCAGGATGGGAAGGTGGAGCAGGTGCAGAACCAGGTGCTGTCCCGAGAGGAGATCGAGCAGAAGATCAAGCTGTACAACCTACGCAGCAGCAGCAAGACCAGCATGGTGCAGGTGAGACGCGCCAGTGCGTTCGTCCCGACCAGCTGCGTGCGGTGCTTGTGAGCCAGCCCTCCGCCACGGTGCGAACTGCAACCCGGATCACTTCGGCCGTGGGGGGGGGGGGGTTTGCAATATTTCTACTTGTTTCGTGGGTCAATGCAAGTCGTGCAGATTCGTCGCGTGTCTCCGATTGGAAGTACTGATTCGCACGCATTTCTCTGGCGTGTGAGAATTTATTTACTTTCCTAATCTAGTAGTGTCTCTTAGACACTCCTCCCATACAGTTGGTGTTTTTGTTTATTAATAACATGCAGATCCCTGCCATTCTGCTCATATGCAACCACTTGGCCACCATTGACACAGTGTAGCATTATCACCTCCACTCTCCTCCTGCCACGAGGCACAGTCACACCACTGTTTGGCCACTCCGTCAAGACTTTATCCAGCTGCTCACTGAGGAACTGTCGCGTTGAGGAACAAGGTGATGTGGTTGAGTCACTCACGAGGTCATAACGAGAGTAGCAAGTACAGCGAGGACTTGAGTTCGCATCCAAAATATCTTGCTATGATTCCCTAGGTTAGAAAAGGTACGTTAGTGGTCTCAATCTGATCATCAATGTAAACGTACTTAACGAGCTACATAATTTTATTAAAACTTCCAAGTGATTTTTTTCCCCCCTGGCTCAAGGTTGACACTAATTGGACGAATAGCACAATAATACGTTTCAAGTTCTGTAAACTCTTGTTAAATGTTCAGAGTTATGTTCTTGATAAACCGCCGCCGTGCTAATACTTGCCGTAACGCATGCTCGCCAGTGACATTCAACCCACATTAAAGCGGAAAGGCGCTGGGTTTCAACAAGAGGGCACTGCACGAATATCGCACGCCATCCGTTACAAACCTCGGACAACAATGACCAGCGTAATTATGCGATCACACATCAGCGGCGTACGCCGCAAACTCAAACTTGTGTAACCTTATAAATTTGGATCGTTACATTTCGATTAATTATGATGGTTGAACAACCGCTCTTTGTTAATCTGTTGCTGCATGAATGCCTCGCTGGATGTGGATTGAGGTGGGTTTCTAGCCTTCGGGAGGCACAGTATCAGGGCAACTGCTATTTTAAACTGGGGCCGAGTAATTGATCACGCACACGAACGATCAATTACTCGACAAATTTGTCGGTAACTCTACCGTAAAGAGACATAAATATACCGTAATAGGAAAAAAATGGCGATGGCAGTTTTAGCGGTGTTATTGTGGAATGTTTAGTTTTTTTGTGCTTATGCGTAGTGTGCATCGCTACAAATGTCTTTTCACAAAAAATGTGCTAAAAATATTTGCGGTATTTTGCCAAACTTGCTCTGAGGAGTTTGCCTTTTGAGATCGCTACATCAACCATTCCTCCTGTCTTTCGTGACTGATGATAATTGGGCTGATGATGCCTCTGATTTGGGATGCGCAAACGTCGCAGACGTTAAGAGGAATGCTCGACCCCGATGATCCCGAAACGAGGAGCTCTCGAGCAAAATCCCCATGCAGTCACGAAAAACCTACATCGGTGCATATTTCGTGAGTGCGGTGACCAATTGTCCCGGCTCGGCGATGTTCAAGGGTTGGCGACGTGACGCCAGTGACGTTGACGGCTCACCGAGCTCTCCGCCGCCGTGTCGCGCGCGCACCCGCAGCAGGAGAACGGGACGTTCACCGGCTTCATCAAAGTGCAGCTGAACCTGCAGAGGCCCGTCTCCGTGGCGGACGACGGCCGTGCCCGCAGTGCGCTGCTGCAGCCCGTGCTGGCGCCCGGCCCGGCGGGCGGCACGTGCGAGGGCACGGCGAGACGCACGACCTTCTACCTGCCGCGCGGCACCGAGAAGCAGGTGCACCTGAGCAGCACCAACACGGCGCGCGAGGTCATCGAGGCGCTGCTGCGCAAGTTCCAGGTGGTGGACAACCCACGCAAGTTCGCCCTCTTCCAGCACTCGGGGCCAGAGGGGCAGGGTGAGTCGTCGTCGTCGTCGTCGTCGTCGGCTGAATTTCTCTTTTGAACCGACGAAGGTCGTCGCGGCTCATCGTACGGGAATCGCTCCCGAGGGCTGCTCTTTCGGGATAGCCGTGTCGAGCGTTCCTCCTCGCTGAGGCTAGCCTGATGTCTCGCAACGTGAAATGCTGTGAAGGGAAGCGGAGGAATGCTAGAAACGGCTATTCTGAAAGAGCAGCTCTTGAGAGCACTTGTCAAAGGTCGTTGCCACAATGTGCTGTTAATACTCCCAGTTGTGAAACTGAGCTTTGGTTGAATAGAAATCCTCTAAGTTGACTGAGCGAGATTGAATATTAAGGTGCAGATTGTAATGGGCCATGCAGGCAAGGTTTTCAACATCACAGCACTCACTACGTTCATGGCTAATACACCATGGTGATGTTATTTTTGTTAATACACATGCGCATCTTAGAAAGGGGATCATTGATCTTCGTGGATATTGCAAGACAATATTATGACCTTGCAGAAGGGGTAACGTTATTATCTCGGTCAGTACGATCGTGATGTGAAGTGCTAGCCGGCCGATCGGATGTTGCTTAACCTGGCGGCGAACGTTGTCGCTGCAGTCTCCAAGCGCAAGCTGAGCGACGAGGAGAACCCCCTGCCCCTGCGGCTGCTGAACGGACCCGACCAGACGGTGATGCGCTTCGTCATGCAGGAGAACGAGACCGGCGAGGTCATTGTAAGTCATCGGCCGTCTCCTGCCGACGGCAACGCGCGCGGCGCGGCGCAGACACGTAGACGCGCGGCGCGGGCGCGCGGCCTGGCACAGCGCCGGGCGCGCGGCGCCACTTGGCACTGTGCCGCGCGACCGGCACAGCGCAGACGCGCCGGGCGCGTGGCACGGCGCGGGCGCGTGCATTGTACGCGGCCAGATGAGCTCGGCCACGCGAGCTCTACCGCAGCTGGTGGCTTCAGCCAATGTAGGTTAAAGCCTTTGTGGCACACAAGGGTTTTGGGGGGGGGCGGGATGGTTATAGCCGAGGACCAGCCATCCACGAGCCATCCACCGTTGCCTCCCCGGTGCCAATATTTACATGCCGCTTCAGGTATTTACTTAAAATCTCAAGGCTGACTCCGGAGGTCAGGACAGGCCTAGACATTGCTTATTATTACTGCGCTCGGGAATTCGAACACTGCTCACCAGGTTTTTGGGACAGTGCACTGATCGTTGCACGACTTCACACCACCAGTCAGTCACAAAGAACCCCCGATAGCAATGCAGACTGCTTGGTCAGCGCTGTTGGTGCACACTTGTTACACACACATGTACATACACACACACAAAGTTTTCTAATCTATTACATTATCATGCACCTGCAAGTTGTTTTGCTGAAGGGCAATGTTTCAGGCCAGCGTGGCATTTTGCGTGGATGTTGCGGTGATCGTCGCGCCACGACGCTCGTAAGTGACCCACAATTGAGGTTCGTGCCCCTTTTGGCAGCTGCGCTGAAGTCGATCGATGAAACTGGAGCAAAC
This sequence comes from Mordacia mordax, assembly GCA_036362905.1. Classification (NCBI taxonomy): domain Eukaryota; kingdom Metazoa; phylum Chordata; class Hyperoartia; order Petromyzontiformes; family Petromyzontidae; genus Mordacia; species Mordacia mordax. The sequence continues at coordinate 1,255,990 of JAZEWT010000024.1, read as the reverse complement.
TGGCGCAGACGCCACTGGCGCACGCACTCGCGCCGTTTGTCAAGTCTGTTGTTAATGGCCCTGTGCCCTGTGTTCCCATGGAGTGGCCCCTTTGACCCACTGTACCCCTCTGCCGTTACAGTGGGAAGCGTTCACCGTGCCGGAGCTGCAGAACTTCCTGCGGATTTTGAAACGGGAAGAGGATGCGTACGTGCTCAAGGTTCAGGAGAAGTACGACGGCTATCGTCAGAAGTTGGCCGAGGCGCTGGCGACACGCAAGCCAGGCTGAGCGCCGCCCCCGCCGCGGAGGAACCTCGCGAGGTGTCTTGCCAGCGTCGCCACGGGGAGGTGGAGACGGCGTCGGTGAAGAGAGAGGCCCGCTGGGAAGAAGACGACGGCAACCCTCACCCGATTGTGGGATTTTGTTTGTTAACGTTACGTTCTGGTGCGTGGTGGATTGGGCGTTGGTGTTGAATGTTTTTAACGTGGGTGAGCTGTTGTGGTCCGCGTCGCGCGAGTGAACGGGGTTGTGTTGTAGGAAGCACGGGCGATGGATGGCGCGAGGCGTCTGTGAAGGTGCGGGTGTGCAGTGAGAGGCGAGACTGAGGAAGCGCACCCTTGTTGTGCGCCCTGTGCGGCCCGTTTGCTCTCTCCGCAAGCGACATCACGAGAAGCACAAAAGGCCGAGGGACACAGCGAGGTGCGCACGGTTTGCGAAGGTGGTGAAGGGTAGAGGTCTGTGCTGCGAAAATTAGTCGAATGAAAGTCATTTCTGTGAAATTGCTACGGCTGGGGACTTTATCACACGAAAAAGTGTGTCGAGTGGATTCCTTAAGAATCTGTATGGAGTTGTGAGTTTTAAAGCAAAAAAGGTCAATGTATAAGTGCAGGGAATGTTTATGTTTAAATGTCTGTGAACTGTGTGCTGTACTGTTCATTATGAGCTCGTATACCCCTCCCCCCCATTCCTTAGAAAATGAACATTTAAAGACTGCAATAAGAAACAGTACAATATATGAATTCAGTAGGTTACATTTTAAAATATTTTTCTTTGGGATGTGGGCATTGCTGATGGTCCAGCGTTCACTGCCCATCCCTAGTTGCGCTAAGCAGGAGGTGGTGCTGCTGGGGGTCCATGCACTGCTGTAGTCATAGCGGCGAGCGTTTACCTGTAGTGCTGTTCGGCGGAGAGATCCAGGATTCTGGCGAAACGGTGGCGAATGAGTGATGGCAACAAATGTCCCGGGTCGAGAGGGCGAGCGACCGGGAGGGGAATTTGAAGGTGGCAGCGGCGGCGGCCGCCCTTGTCCATTATCAGTGGTGGACGCGTCAGGTTCAGGGCTTTCTGCTGGAGTAGCCTTGGCACAGTACATTCTGTAGACTGTGCACACTGCAGATGGTCAGCGCCCCCCGGGTGTTTGACGAGGTGCTGCGCAAGCTGGCCACTCCCTGCTGGATGGTGATGGCTTACCAGAGCTGTTCTTTCGGTAGAGCCGTGTCGAGCGCTCCTTCTTTGTCCTCTCCAAAGCAGTTCCTCTCTCTCAGGTCTGTCATCTACAAGGCAGGAGTGTCATCGAGCTTCTTAAGTGTCGTTGGAGCCGTACCTGTCGAGGGGAGTGTAGCGTACTCTCTGTGCCTTCTAGATGACGGAGAACGGAGGTGGGACATTCACTGCTAGACACCGGATCCTGTGACGCGCTGTTGTGGAATAGGCTTTGACACGGATGGCCAAATTGGATTTTTTTAATCAATTTACGGTTACCCCCACAATGTTGAGAGTGGGGGGGGGGGGGCCTCTTCATGGAGCCACCTCGTCCTGTTGGTTAATTGTCCGCCACCATTCTTGGTTGGATGTGATTGGGTTGTGGAGCTTTTGACTCTGTCTCTTGGTTTTTGGGGTTGCTTATCTCTACAGCATGCTGCTTTTTTTGTTGAGCAAGCACCTAGCGTTGAATTGAAGTTTCTCCAGGTTGACATGTAATGTTTCGGTCTGTTTGCGCTGCCGTGTCCTTATACGCTGCTCTTTGAACCAGTCTTGGTCACCTGGCTTCAGAGTGGTGGAGGAGTTGAAGGACATGTTGGTTTTTGAGGTTACACATTCTGCTGTTGATGGTCCACGTCGTAACGGGAAATGGCCCCAGGCTCGAGCTGCTAGATCTCCTTGTAACTTGTCTCATGTAACACTGTGGTAGTGCCACATCATGATGTGCTGGGTGTCGTAGTGTCAGCGCAACGAGGAGATTGCAGTGGTCGCTGCCACGGACGCCGTCGTGGATGGATGCATCTGTGACAGGTAGATTAGTGAGGACGGCCTCAGTTTAATTACTTAACCCGTTGGTCCTAGAACCACGGGTAGAAGTCTGGCAGTGACGTCCTTCAAGCATTGGTCCGTAGTGGTGGTGGACATTGTTTCCTCGCTCTTAACCTGGGGCCATGAAGCTTCATGGAGGTTCAGAGCTGAGGTTCAGATCACTGCAGGTTACTCCCGCTTGGCTGTACATTATAGACCCCACTATAGTGGCCCTGCCGGTGGGCCAGGGCAAGGCACACTGTGTTGTGTTTGACATGGATATAAGTGGGCTTGTAGAATATCCATGACTAGAATATTTAAACCAAAGGAAGGTTAGGGATGTGCAATACGACTATTCTATGCCGATTCTGATTAACGAAATACTAATTTGTACGGCAGGCTTCGTGACTGTATAAGTATATGTAGATTCAGTTGTTAGTGGATTTAGTTTTAGAAGCGAGAAGTAAAAGTGCTTGGGGAGTTGACTGCTGGATCACTCACGCATTCACTGCCTGCTGGATAGACTACACTGGCAATTGGAACATGTGCTGCCTCTGCCATAACGTCCCCGCTCAAGGTAGTTGGGAGGCGATGAACCTGAATGTTGGATGAACACGGGGAACAATTCCTCTTATAATCAGTCAATCTAAGTTAATGGTGTTTCCATTTGCGTAAATATACGTATACAATTGTAAATGAGTAGTTATTATAGGCTGTTCTATAAGCAGCGCATAGAGCAAAGGTAGAGGTCCGGCTTTAAGTGACTTTATGCTTTAAGTGCCAAGCCACTTTGCAGTCAGTTGACAATGTCGCTGAGATTTAGAAATAATGTTCTTAATATGTCAACACACGAAACCGCAAGGACCGTGTGGAGGGGTGTTTATACACTTTTCAGCTCTCGGTGGCTACACGATGAATGTCGAGGAATGAATCCCCTGCATGAATGATTGTTAGAAATTGTGGAAATGGTTGTTCAAAGCTGGATAATTGGAACTCGAAGCTTCGTATTCGTCGATGCGGTGAGGAGTCGATCAGCAATGTCGATACAGTAAACCCTTGAAGATCGCGGAGGGTATGGTCTAGAAAAGTACAGCGAAGGGTCAAGTCGGCGCTCTGTAAACTTGAACCTTATTCAGTAGCGACAGCGGATTCGTATGCGGGCGACACACGTGTTCACAATTGTCCGCCGCGCGTGGCACCCACTCCTGCCAGGCGCAGTCACACCCCGTAACGCGCGTCGCTCCACACAAAGCCCCGTTTTCGTGATTAGCCACAATCGCGATCGTTCAGGTTTTACTGTAAGTCCACGTGGACGAGTGAGCTAATGGGTGGGATGGCTTCAGGAGTGGCCTGGAGAACATCTGAAACTCCTCCTGTGCACAGCTGTTAAAGGCTGGCGCGGCGGTGGAACTGAATAATTTTACGAATGTGATTTGAATTCAGAGCGCGAGCGTCCACCTGTCACTCAAGACAGCTGCCGCGGTTAATGTTACTTGTGAGCCCCTGTCGCACACTGTCCAACGGTGACATATGGCAATGCTGTCGGGGTTGCTATTAGACATCTGCGGGAGCACCCCCTGATTCATCTTTAGCTATGATCCATCCACTGCTGGATGACGGCCTTCACCTCCTCTTGCGGGTCTATTGATCATACGTCACCGCTGGTTAGCACAGCTCTGCGAAGATGGTGAGAGTGCAGAGCAGTGGTGCATGGTCCTCCGCTACCCACACTGCCCTTTGTGCAGAGCGGTGATCCATACTGGCAGCAGTGCCACCTTTGTTCACTAACAAATTCAATGAAGAAATGCAAGATAACAAAACGGGGATAAACAAAATCGCAGACGGCCTTTGTAGCGTTTGCGTCTTCCGAGAATGAGCGACTTAATTAATGAACAAACTCGCCTTGTGCTCTGTACGTTTCGTTCAATCGAGGCAGCAACACTGCAGTGCATTGGGGACTCTGCTGGCCTCTTCCCATAGGGGGTTAGAGGATTAATTGCACATGTATTTATCAACATTAGCCACGAGCTGTGGAGGAAAAGCGTCGTGGTTGGTGATAATGTGAGGGTAATGAGGGTTATACACTAGGGGTAACTGATCCTGGTGTTAAATTGGGCTAGAAATGTAATTATCAGAGTGGAACTGCGTTTTAGTCAGTTCGGCTAGTTATATTAGGCTTTAAGTGTCAAACCCGTCATTAAATTTATGGTTATTTTGGGAGGAAATTTATTTTGTTCATACACGTATATGTAATTCTAATATTGAGCCTATTCCTATAAAAAAAAGATTTGATACTGTAATTGTCAACAAGTTTAGAGCGAACCAATGTTACATTTTGCAAAAGTAGAGAGATTAATTTCCATGGGACCAATCAAGTTTTATAGGCCACAGTAGCATGCAGATTAAGAATGTTCAGCACAATCTAAATATATACACAGTAAAGTATGCAATGCGTTTCATAGCTGAATGCTCATTATAGGGAGTTGGGGTTATAGTGGCATGATTTTTGTGATGTCGCAAATGGGTTCATCCAGCTGTAGAAAGAATTTCAATCAAAATTAATGCCTCAAGTTTTTGGTACGCCTGTTGGTTTCATCACTTAGCAAACATAAAAAAAACATTTATACAAACATTTTTAAAGACACCCCAAGAGCACAATTCTCTGTGGGTACTTTTTTTGCCAGTATACATATATAAGATCTTAACAGGTTTTACCGTATCTGGCATAGCATTAACAGCTCCACCTAGGCTATAAAGCATTGATACCGCACTCTCCTGAGCTGACTGCCTTTTGGCGACGGCTGACACCGGCAAATAGGCTCAAAAGGAATCCACTGCCAGGTGAAGGTCGGTCAGTTAAAGGACAATGCATAGGTTATCAAAGCTACCTCTTTGCATACTTTGCCACTAGTATGTGTGGCTTTTGCAAACTGGACGCATTGTAAAATGTGTCTATTTTAGTGTTTGGGATTTTAACACCCGCATAATCGCCAGATACGGTAAAACCTGTTGTAATCTTATATAGCACAATTCTCGATTTTCAGTGAGCCGGTCTCAGCAAACACAGGCTAGTACCAGTGAGTCACTTACGCAAGTCGCTCATGACACGTCACAAAATAGTTGTGGGGATTTCCTGCAGCACATTGCCTGACTTGCAATGCGGCACAACAATGTAAACTCATAGTTGTAACAAAATATCACAATTACCCTTTTTCTTTCAAGTCAATGAGGTGTTATTTTAGTCAAATATACCCTGGTTTGGTCCACTTGGGCCTTTAAAGCTCCTGGGCAAATTAAGTCAATCAGTCAAGAGCCAACACCCCCTTCATTCGATCTGCAATCACAGTTTTTTGGCTTTTCATGCAAGATAACAACATTCACCATTAATACGCGGTGCCGTAATTTACGCAAGAGCTGTGTCCACTGGGCTGTAATTTTCTAAGCAAGCCCAGTGTGTTCGTGGAATAGGGGATTCTGGTTGCAGCATAATGGTGGTCAATTTCAATGCCAGCTCTTTCTCGGAGAGGCCCCACAGCCTGCATTGCGGCCCAAGCCACACAGAGGTGGCTTTCACGTGGTTTTTTGGCTTGGGGCCATATGTGAGTTGGTATTTGGGGGTTGACAGCTGGGCAGCAATGCACGGGACCCCTCCGCCAGAAAGACCCACTCTCAGTGCCTTATATGTGCATGCAATAAGTCGCCGGCGTGTAAGGCAAGGCTTATTTGGGCAATGTCAATGTTAGGCAGCTTGGGCGCGCGTTGGCAGTGCACTTATCTGCTCCGTAGCAGGCGTTTGGTGACAGCAACGTATGCCATCTCGGTCGCACATGCTGTCCTAACTTCGAGCGTCTAAGGTCATGGTTAAGTGCTGCATACCATGCATTACGTTTGGGCGACAGGGCTCAGACCATCTCCGTTAATAGAGGAGCACCTGGATCCCATGAAGCGGGCAGGGCGGAGCCTATTTCGTGTTTCACTAATTGCCGGTAATCTTCCATGTTACCGTGACGCCAGCCTAAAAACGTCGTGATCGGATCTTTATACATCATCAAAGGAAAGTGGCACATGGTAATTCCTCTAAAATTGAACGTAGCTTTACATACGAATTGATAAAATTTTGGCTACTCGTCGTCTGCAGCTGTTGCAACTTACAATTTCCTTATTGCACTGGTAAAAAAAAAAATCCAATGTAAATAAGAGTTGCACTGCTTTACTTAATGCCACTTTTAAAACAAAGTGGTGGCCGTTTTGGAGCGTGCAGCCAATCACACGCAAGTGTTATTAATTATTTGGACTTCTTGTAAGTGAATGCATTGCGATTAAAAACACGAACAACTATACAAGTGGACATTTACAACCGTTAGTCATTTTGGCGTTTACGCACGTGATCACTTTGCACTCACACGTTTGGTTCTTTATGATGCCCGGAATAATTGAATCTGCCATTGTGTACCCGAGTCAAAATATACGGAGCATGTGTGTATATGTAGGGCGATTTAAATAATACCGGCAGGTAATATTTACTGTTGAACAGTACATATATATAAATAAATGGTACTAGATTGTTATACAAATTTAGATAGATCCTTCAAACGTAGAGGCAACTGGGGAACAATGTCATTGCTGTTGCTAATGAATTATATCTTGGTCTTTGTATATGTTTGTCCTTGTTCTCGTCTCTCTGTTGCTCACAAGTGCAACCCCTTTCTCCTTGACCAAAGCCTATTTATAACGAAGTGTTTTGTATCAAACCAGCGTTGTTAAGTGTAAGGCACGCGCATTAGGACAAACTTTTAACGGTGCCACCTGTGAAAATAAAGCGTGCAGCAGGTCTTTGCACTGTTTCTAATAAAATGCAATAAAAAATTTTGCAAAGAAAAACACGTGTTGTGGTATTTAATTTTAAACCGGATTCCCCCTGAGTACCTATACCGTTGTGGTGTAATGGTTAGTACACGAGTTGCAATCCAGACGTCACAGTTCAATCTCCTGCCGCGGCAGTTGAAACAGTGATGCAACTTTTAGAAATAACCCCTCATCCACCTCGATCCACTCAGCAGTCTGAAGAGTACAGCAGAGTCAGTTGGCAGGTGTGTGTGGTACCACTTCCAAAGATGTTTGGCCAAATATCATTTATAGTTATCTAGAGCTTCCTCTGATAAAGGCACTGCTGTCAGCAGTGGCACAAGCAAATCATTCGTTGCAGAGCTACAGCTTTTCTTACATGTCAACGAATCAATGGCATGTGCGATAATGCCATGGTAATTAGGTGAAATATAGAGTTATGCCTGTTTCGTGGAAGTCAAATGTATAATTAAGGGCCTTATTTTCCACAAAAATGTCAGTATCCTACATGGATGGAAAACGAAACGCGTGCACCCAAGGGCTCTTACGTGTGGATCATTTTCTGCCTTTCAGACACGTTTAAATGGAATAAAGAATAGAAAACAAATACAGGCCCTGCTTGAATGACAAGCACACACACGTGTGAAAGGAATATTGGTGTGAGTGTGGAATGGAAATTCCGAAGAGAAATTTAATTAAGGGAAAGGATTTAGAATTGGGGCGGCGCGGTGGCCCAGTGGTTAGCGCTGACGCCTCATAGCAAGAAGGTCCCGGGTTCGAATCTCTCGGCTCGGGTGCCTTTCTGTGTGGAGTTTGCATGCTCTCCGTGTCCGCGTGGGTTTTCGCCAGGTACTCCGGTTTCCTCCCACAGTCCAAAAGCATGCTCCTGGATAGGTTGATTGGCTCGCAGACTAAAATTGTCCCGCAATGCCCGGCGATGGACCGGCGTCCCGTCGTCGGGTGTATTCCTGCCTTACTCCCTGTGTTTCCGGGATAGGCTCCGGCTCACCGTGACCCTATAGAGGATTAAGCGGTTTCAGATAATGAGATGAGATGAGATTTAGAATTGGCGGGAGCAAGAGACATTTCACCTTTTCTTAAAATGTAAAGGCCATGTGTGATGATGTTACCCGACATTTGTAAGGTGTTAACGTAATTAGCACCTGGATGCAAGCAGCCACGACATGATGGCATGCACATGCAGAAATAATAATAATAATTGCATTTATAGAGCGCCTTTCACCCAAGGGTCACAAAGCGTTGCACAGGGCTGCGGAGAGAACGGCACGCCAACGAGAGAGAACGGGAACGGCAACATTTAAGTATTATTACGCATCACGGAGGGAGCCCGTTCACGTTAGTACACTGATATTGCCCGAAGGTCTTTTCACAACCCATGAGGTGTCTCACATTAAATGAAAACCTCCCCATGAATACTTTGCCTGTATAAGCGAGGTCGCACATTAATCCGCCCGAAGCAATTAACCGCGCAGCGCAGTGTGCACGGTCTAGCTGCCATTGTCTTGTACAGCAGAGCGATGTTAATACAGGCAAACCTTGGCTATCGCGGGGGTTACGTTGCAGAAAGGCGCCGATATTTAAAACGTGACGCTCACACACGACCAAATAGCAGATTATCTGCCACCACGTGCCCACATCCCTCTGTCAGGTGCAATCAACCTGACAAGGCGTGCATCCCCCTCCCCAATACAAAGCCCTGTCAACCACAATAGAGAATCCCTTGCATAGTTAAATAGGAATACATATATTTTCGCAATTTGTCAAAATCGCGTTAAGCCCATGAAAATCAAGGGCTTATTGTACATCCAATCTTTCACGTACAAAGTAATGTATTCTCAACACATATGATCTATAAGACAGTAAAATATAATCTCAAGTCTCGAGCAGGCTGCACGATAATTTGTCCAGCAACCTATCTGTGCGTGGTGGTTTAATTGCCATTTTCTATGGATTGCTCACTCATCCACGATTATAACCGGCCTGGCAACATACAAGAGACTATTTCAATACAATCGAGATCACAATTGTTTTCACAAACTGCTTCCCCACACCAACTAAACGACCGAATGTTTTGCGCGCGTGGAGGATTTCCTGAAGATCACAGAGGCAGTTTTGGTTTTGATCATCAGTGTTCCCACCAACGACTTTCCAGGGATGGCTATAATTGCCGCTTGTTATTAATTGCACGGGGATGCAGGATGGAGCCCACATTAGCCACAGCCAGCCGCTATAAATGTAATGATGTTTAGTTTCCGTACACGGCGAGTAGACGCTTTAAAGCGGCTTTGCGGAAAGTTTACAAGTGTCTTGCACGCTACAGCAGTGGCAACTCAATGCTGTATATGTTGCGTACATTGCGCAAAGAACAAGCAAACTATAACCCTCAACATGCCGTATTTGATCGTGCTTATCTCTTTAAAAAAATATATGCTTGTGTCCTGTAGTAATTTCGATGCGCAGTCTAGCCCATGCTTGTGAATAATTCAACACTACCATTACTAGAGGACTGGTGAAGTGACCCATTGGTTCCAAATAAGCTGGCACCATAGACAATTCACGGCGTAGCTGCCATTGTCTATTAATATTTTTAACATAAGAGTAAACCCTTGTCTATCGCGAGGGTTACTTTCCAGACAAGTCAGTTACGGTCTAGAAAAGTGAAACATTGTGGCCATTTGAATATCTGGCAACCTCGACTCTTCCAGACAGAAACTGCCTACTGCGGGCTGCTCTTATCAATGCTAAATGATTACAAACATTTGTGATCCCACGCTGAAGGTCTCCCCATGTCACCTCAGTCTTGGGCATTACGATTCAATCGGACTTTAAAAGTTAAATACACTGATGTGGGTTTTCACGGCTCGATGCATGAGAGCTTTATCAAAGCTGTTCTTCTTTCAGGACAGCCGTGTACAAGCGTTCCTCCTCCCATGTTGGAGGCATCTTCGTGCTTGCTGAGACTGAGTGAACTACGAATGTGCTGTGAACTGCCTCTGACATCAGGCCACCTAACAGCACACGTGCAGGTCACTCGCTGTCAGCACGCCTGTCGATGCCTCCAACGTGCGAGGTAAAACGTCGCGTAGAACAGAGGAGCGCTTGACACGGCTCTCCAGAAAGAACAGTTGGTAAACAATCAAAATGTAAGTAATAAGTTAGGGTTATATTTTCAAGGTGCAACACATTCTAGAATCGTAAAAGCAGTTCCTTGTCTATTATAAGCACGCAATTCACCTTTGCCTTATAATCGCTTACAGATGGTCCCCACTATTCTCCAATGTAACTTATTGTTTATTGGGCACTTAGGTGTGGTTAAACGTATACATTTACGTCTGGAAATTAAGTTTGTTATAACAAGGTTCCGATTGTACTGATTTCGTGGCAGTCAAACTGGAGTATCATAAAATGTGAAATTTAAACGTTTAATCTGAAACACACAAAGAGGCATTGTCAACGACCACATGTACAGCAGAATGAACACAAACTGTTTATTCTTAACAAGAATACATTATTCCACGTACAGCACAACGACTAGAGCAGTGCAACACAACTTTACTTGTACTTCTCAGTGTGCAGCATTCACCAGTACAGCTTAACAGTCTACATAATTTAATTAGTACATCGATTCACCCTGTTCATACATAAAACACACGATTTAAGGTGTTCGAGGTCCCTCGCAATTGGGGACAGCGTTAAGTTAACAAACGTCGCACACATACCGCATGTAAACGCAGCGATCGTTCTTAACGAGGTGGGCAGCGGTCCTCGTGTTATAAAGAGGGTTGCCCCGCCGCATTGTTAGAGTCGAGGAGGGACACTCGACACGGTTACCCCGAAGGAGCAGCTCCTGAAAGAGCAATTCTCCATTGTTATGACAACAAAACTATGGACAGGCTGGACGCCTTGGATGCAGCAGCTAATGCGGCCGATTAAATGAACTTGGGCAATATGCACGACTATAATTAGCAAATCAACGTCAGAGTTGGCCGAATATAACTGAGCCTCACCATAATATGGCACAGCAAAGTAGGAATGGTACAGCTGAGGTTGACTGGATTGTCGTAACAATTATTTGCTACAAAACTAATGAAAGCATAATTCCACAACAGACTGGACACATTTTAAAGGGCTCCACCCCAGGCCTTGGGCAAATAACATTAAAAGCCTCGTGTGATGATATCCAGCATGAACTAGAAATTCCTATTAAAACTCCTAGAAAGTAGGTGACCTGTTTTTCCTGAAATGAAGCCTCTTATTTTTTGGAATTACTGTTGCTGAGCACACGCCCAAAACGCCGAGCGGCCAGCAACCAAGAGCACTACTGAATGTGTGATATGAGTTGAGACCCACTGTGTCGAAGTGGGAATGTGGCACATGACATCGTCAAAAGGAAACGTCTGCTCCCGAAGTGCTCGCCCAGGTAAGAATACGAACTGGCTCACAAAATCCTTTCGCATCCCAGCCAGTGCTTCTGTCTGAAAGGTACACGAAGCAGTCAAATGTGCCAAATATTCACAGTTCAAACGGTACGAAAAAACATTCTTTTGAGAGTTTCAAAAAACTAATTTGTGTACTCTGCAAGCGTATTCAAACATTTCTGGACAAATTTATGTTCGTACACTTTTGTATATTACGCCCACGCAGGGAGACTAAAAGCCAGAAATCGGACGGATTTGGCGAGTGTCTGTGTAGACGCCATATGCTCTGCAACGCGTTCCCGCGAAACTAGCCAGGGATGAGACTTAATGTGTGCAACGTGACACACTTGGTGGAGCCTAGTTAACATTTGTACCAGTTAACGTCTAAAAATGAGAATTCTAGAAACTAGTCATGTTTAAAGAAATGGGGAGTGTCTTCAGATTACTTGCTACGAAATTAGTTATTTGGAAAAGTAAAAGTTAGATTCTAAAACGGCTGGAAACCGTTTTTTCTCTCTTCGGCATTACTGGAATCCACGCAAAATTAGTCTCACAGCCTGACACTTTATTTTAACCATGCCATGTGGCCTCCCATTCAAGCACAATCCAGGCTCAAGCCTGTTAGGCTCCTGAGACACAAGACGCGGTGCATTCCGGGTGATTTGGTAAAAGGCATTGGTCATTTTAACTGGATTCAGTATCAGTCTCGCAAGTCAAAAGTGACACAATGGAAATAACGAAATACTTCATAAATAATAACAACATTCACAATGCAGGATCTGTGGCAATCAAACTGCAAGTCAGTGTCCATCTGATGGAGCAAGGCTCACAGTGCACCACTGTATGCAAGGGTTACATTTTTCAGCAAAGAAAAGTTTTTCACAGGTTCAAAAAATACAACACAGTGGCTCCCTTTAATCCGATACTAAAAAAGCAAAAAGAGATATCTCAACCTTGTTTTCTCAGCATGTGAGATTGTGGAAAGTAAGTGTTCCTACATCCGTGGTTCCAAAACGAAATGTGTTGACTTCATACAACAGCAGGCCTTTTCGTGAAAAGTCTCATTCCTAAACGTTGCAATATGGAGCTCGCCAATAGTTTGTAACGCCACCTAGTCTTGGAATGAGGTGGACGAATGCTTCACTTCCCAGTTATCAGAGAAAATACAATGTTCAGACAGTGTCTAAAGTAAGTGCAACTTCCAAAAGTGCAGTAAATGTTTTCCACATAGCAAGGTGACTATCCATATGCCTTTTTAAGGGGGGGAATGGACATACAGGGCGTTCCAGATAAATGGAAGCATAGGGCATACATAAAGTGTGCCCTATGGTTCCATTTATATCGAATACTAAGCATATCTAACTGTTCAGAATCTAGTTTCAAGCCATTACAAAAAAAATAATAATTGTGATTGATAATACCCGTAATTAATAGGTGAATGTGACGATCTTAAATAGATGTACCTTAAATAAGAGAGTACACTTGGATGATTTGGAGTGGTAAGTGTAATAACTATTACGTTAGCAAACCCTCTACAACTACATTACTAGTGCAACTAGCTCACACAATGCCACTGTTATGCGCTGCTTAAAGCAAAAGCAACGTTGCACGCCATACAGCAGTGCCTTCTACTAAGTGTGGTCAGTTTTTACTGCCATGAACACTTGCGACAAATATGCGTGAAACCTTCGCTGTTATTACGTTAACTGAAACATTGTATAACAGCGCCCTCTGCCGGCACATAGTTTACATGTCACACGAACACAGCGCGGAGAACTTGATGTGGCGCAGTATCAACTCGTCACGATCATAACCCAACGACGCATTGATTATTTCCTAGCGATCACATTGCGCGCCAGGGCAAAAACTTCCCAACGCATCACTGTAACACATACCACCAATATACTTATCCACAGACTGCACGTTTTATGCATGTTTAATATTACCTGTACGCATAACGTAAGATTACACTGACACCAATTGCCTAGTAATTCCCCTCGGGTATTTGCACGATTTCCAGAAGATGGTGCGAGTACCACTCTGGACTACAGAAGACTACCAAGATTCCAGATTGGTGCAGCCAGTACATACCATGTATGCTTGCCCTATGAATCAATCATAACCTTGTCATGGTGGAGGGACTTGTGTGTTCTGATGAAGCCCAGAGCAACATTACTGGAGTCTAGCATTTCTGCTGGGGGTCTCACTTGATGAACAGGTCTGGGGAAAGGTTCTAGACAAATCGCAAGTGGCCAACCCCAGTCTAGCTGGATACCAACTGTTTAAACCGGGAACATACCCATTCCAAGTATTCAGTTCATAACTTTGGTGCAATTGTTTGGCAGATTGATGTGTGCACACTCATTTGCTTTCACACCTGCAAGTTGCCCTACTCTGTGGTTCGTCTGCATTTGTTTGGGGTAGGCCTCTCTGAATTTACAAATGGGGTACAAAAGGTAGGCTATGTAAATGTCACTGGGTTGGCAGGCACTCACGTCCTTCTACTCTGCAATGTTCACTTGCCTGCAGGTCCTAACATATGGCAGTAAGGGCATCGAGGAGGTTGCAACACGTTTCACGTGATGCCAAAGCCAAACCACAGCGGTAGGTTTAAATTAAATGACACATTGGCACGCTCTATTCAAATTGTAAAAACGCTATGTGACTTTTACAAACAGCCTGAAACCGCCGCATTAATATTAACGGTCAGGTTATGTGTCTTGCAATGGACTATTGAAGACTACCCATCCATACGTCCCTACTTTGACTGCTAGGACAGTGCAGGTGTGATAACGGTTACAAGTGGAAAATGTATTTACAGTTGGGATTTTTTGTAAAGTTGAGAATCTTAGAACGTCATGTCAATGGATTTCCAGACACGGTGGTTTCAGTTGAATAGCTTGAGCTGTGATGCCATGTCCTTCAGTCTCTTCTTTGGTTACAATCGGGGCGGGCGTCACAAATCACCACTGGGAAGTCCACATGGATGCGTGGGTGATCCAACCGCACAATGCCCTGCCAAAATATGTGTATATATGTGTGTTCCACACATATATATGTGTATATAAATATGTGAGTGTTCCACACACACACATATATATACACGCAACAAGGCATGTATTATAAAAAGACTTCAACATGGAGCACTTTGCCAAATGCAGTGAGATATTGTTAATCAAAGTAAATGCTGATTGTTGCGCTTAAAAATCATACTTAACTTAACGTTATTCTATTTTTGTAGTGTTTCCAAGTCTAGCATTTGGACCCATGACCAATAATAATCACCTAAGCTTGCAAATGATGCCACCCACATGCTTTACAATGGACTGAGTGCAAGTGTGTGTTTTTTGATTGTAACATTATTTGAAAAAATATATATCAATGGAATATGTAAAATTGTATATGGCCATCCCACAAAATGTCTCCCATTGACAACTGGGATGATAATAATAATACGTGGTCATTTCTAGTTTTATCAACCAAAGCATTTAGTGATGCTGAGATACAGTCATTGATAACAAATCACAGGGCAGTGGTGGCACTGGCCTGTTAATGAAGCAATGTTGCATTATCAAACAGAAAGGAACTTGTCAAACAAGAATGTACACCATTTTAATTCCTATAATTTGATTTAATTTCTGTGCTTTAAAGACTAAACTCGGTGAACAACTTGACTGCAAAGAGCCAGCATTATATATTGAAGGCCAGATCAAAGTATTATCCAGCTAATGGATTTTAAATGCTGTCTGCATGCAAGCTGGCTCAGTGGCAGCTGCATTGTGTACGAGATTATTCAGTAAACCTGAATACTCTTGGGAGAACGCATCTGAATGTGGGCAATTAAACATTTTTATTGTCATTCTTTTTCCCCAATTTTATCCATGTCATATTGTGAGACGTATCTATTCACTCGAGAGTAAGGCTCACGGGAATAGATATTCCAGAGCTACCTATGAGATCTCAAGTGACCTCTGATCCGTTCTCCATATGGTGTTTTTCACATCACCGTTACACACACAATTTACTTCGCAGAGCTAGAACTTAACCAATTCAATACTAAACAAAATATTATTGATGGATATGGTTATTTTGGCAGTCATTGGTGACCGAGTAGAGATCATCGACGTACTACTTTAAACCTGCTTTAATCACAAGTAGTTGTGTGGAAGCAAAGGCAGGATCTCAGAACGACCAGCTCAGCACTCTGACCTCGAAGCATACAGCTTGATTTGACCGGTTAGCCATTGTGCTCACCTGCGGAATGAGATTTTGGCAGAGCCGGAGCAACTTGGCTCTGCGCTTCCCATTGCTGTTCACCAACTTCTCCTCGTAAAACTCGTGTGCCAGGTCTCCATCCTCATCAAAGTACATGGAGCTGAGTAGTTACACAACAGCACATGGTTGGTCAACTGTAAACTAGTAAAGTTTCAAGATAGGCATTAAACAACAAAAACGTTATTGTTGTTGAATTGCCGTTCATATGTCGTTATGACTGATACGCCGCTCTCTCCAAAGCTCTGTGCAGCGCTTTGTGACTCTTGGGTGAAAAGCGCTCTAGAAGTGCAAATATTGTTATTAAAGCGTCGTTCCATTGCTGTCTAGTATGAGCTTTAAACGTCGATCTATATCTAAACAAATATAATGAAAGCAGTACACAATAAACATGACACACGCTTGCATAGTAAGTCTATGGTAAATGAGCATCTGTTGAGCAAGGGTGAAGAACGATGCAGAAACATTGGTTTTCCTTTACGCGTAATCAACTATATTACTGTGTATATAGTAGAGAGCTGTAATTACTTGGTCATAAAAGATCCGATTTTACGAGAGAAATTACACAACACAGAACTTGACGGAGGCGATAAGATCCTTCTCAAAGTATTTTGTAATCGCAGGAGGTTTTTTTTAGAATAAGGGTGGAGAGCAGCAAGTGATTGGTTATGAAAGGCTGACGTACACAGAGGTATTGTTGGGAAGATTGCAATGCCAGCCGAGATTGTGGCGTGCCAACAGTTACACCAACACAACAACAACACACGCTGCACCCATCCGAAAGGACTGCACCGTCAGCAAGTAATAGTAGAGTTCAAGTCTATTTCGAAGGGTGTTTTACTCCAAAGGCAAGATGATGGGCCGGCTCCACTCCCAACCGGGCGTTTGCGTCACAATCTTCAGATTAATTTCGCTTACTTATTGAGCGATGCCTTCCACATGTCAACACATGTGGGAGTGATGCCATACCTGTACACTGCAGTACTGTGCTAGGCCACAGTCTTGAGCAGGGCCATTTCCATTAAGTCACTGTATTAATTAGCACGTTCCCATCACTCTGGTCATTGTGACAGCTCGTGTGGTTGTTTCCACGCTCTCCAATGTCTCATTTTACTATCATGAGCATACGGCTAGGCGTTATCATCTAGCTTACGTGTCGCTGTAGCACGGTCTTCATCCCATTGATACCCCCCACTTAATAATGCCCCCCTCTCCGCACGACATCCACACAGTGAGATGGGAGGACGAGTGGAAATTTAAAGGACATACTGGACTCACAACAATGTAAACGGCGACACGGACTTCTCGCTTACCCTATACAACGACACGAGCATTGTTACATTATTCTGGTTTTGTTGAAAGGGCAGAGATTTTGCGGGAGGCCATTGTCACCAAGGACAAGGTACCTGAATCTCTGAACACGTCGCCCGATTCAGCCATAAAAGTCAGAGCAGCTTCTGCGAGCAAGGCTCACAAAGGAGGCTTGAAGACACAGAGTCACACCGCTCGTTGCCAACGACCCGAGTTCGACACCGTTACCCGTTGTGGCCCCTTGTCCACGGTGCGGTTCTCCACTGCTAACCTCCACGTTGCTCGCCATCACACGTGGACCACAAGACGAGCGTCAACCCTCGAGCTATATCCGGGTCACGAACCAACCGAGACCGTAACGCTCAATCGAGCATTTAAGCGGACCGTTAATTCTACATTTAAAAATAAAGAACAAAAAACTTACACACCCCTAACCTTTTACTAATCACCCACACGCACTAAACACCGGATCTTCAAGTCGTTTAACCTTAAGCAGACACTAAATACACCGCTGTTAAACCAGCCGTGCCCAAAGGCCTTGGGCACAAAGACGAGCAGACATGGAGCACAAGCGTGCTCGCACACTCGACACCACCACCACATCACGTATTATAGTCTCTGCACGCACGTCCCTTAACTCACTTTAGTTGACACTAACATCTCAGGGCGCTATGTATCCCCCGATTAAAAGTGGAGTTTTAGAGCCACCGGGGCCCAGTGGTTAACGTCAGCGCCTCGCAGAGGCAAGGCCCGAGGCGGTTCGACCCCTGCC
>JAZEWT010000024.1:1208819-1237341 GCA_036362905.1 Mordacia mordax | reverse complement strand
CCCGTTGGCTGCGCGGTGCTAAAAACGATGCCGACGACTGAACGGGGCTCCTTCTTCTTGTTGTTTGATGATGATGACGACGACGGCGAAGCGGTTGTCCGGAGCGCTGACGTTGCCCTCGCTCAGTGGAGCGCGTTCCGGGAACACTGCGCCGACAGGCGGCGGTGTGGGATCGAGTGCCTGATCCACACGCGCGGGCTGCTCAGAGTCCGCCCTTCATCTCAATCTCCTCTGATGCTCAGCGTCTGCGTGAGCGCGACTCAAGAGTACTCATCGTCTCATTGTCAGCAAACGCCGAGTCCTGTGGCAGGGTCGCGGTGAGCCGGAGCCTATCCCGGCAGACACAGGGCGCAAGGCAGGGATAGACCCACGATGGGACGCCAGTCCATCACCGGGCACTGCGGGCTGTGTAGTCTGCAAGCATCACAATTATCATTTGTCTCATCTCATCTCATTATCTGAAAACGCTTAATCCTATATAGGGTCACGGTGAGCCGGAGCCTATCCCGGAATCACAGGGCGTAAGGCAGGAATACACCCGACGACGGGACGCCGGTCCATCGCCGGGCATTGCGGGACAATTTTAGTCTCCGAGCCAATCAACCTATCCAGGAGCATGCTTTTGGACTGTGGGAGGAAACCGGAGTACCCGGCGAAAACCCACGCGGACACGGGGAGAGCATGCAAACTCCACACAGAAAGGCACCGGAGCCGAGAGACTCGAACCCGGGACCTTCTTGCTGTGAGGCGTCAGCGCTAACCACTGCGCCACCGCGCCGCAAAGTCACAAGGTTAAATAGCACAATCAATTACATTTGTATGCAGCATTGCAAAATGTGTGTTAATCCACAGTCGTCAGGTATTTCGGGGATGTATCTGAGATCCCCGTTTGTTAAACTCTCAAGCACAAAAGATCTGCCAGGGAAAATAATTTAAGCATTGCAACGTCCCTGCCAGTCCACTGGAGGGCAGGCATGGAATACCATGCCAAGTGCTTTAAAGCAAGTCTCATCTCATCCTATTGTCAGAAACCGCTTAGTCCTGCACAAGGACGCGGTGAGCCGGAGCTTATCCGGGCAGACACAGGGCGCAAGGCAGGGATATACCCACGATGGGACGCCAGTCTATCACCGGGCACTGCGGCAATTTAGTCTGCAAGCCAATTAACCTATGCAGTAGCATGTTTTTTGGACTGTGGGAAGAAAACGGAGTGCCCGGCGAAAACCCACGCGGACACGGGGAGAATATGCAAACTCCACACAGAAAGGCACCCGAGCCGAGATTCGAACCCGAGGCTTCTTGCTGTGAGGCGACAGCGCTACCCACTGGGCCATCGTGTCACCCACTCTGAAGGAAGTGAATAAGTATTTCATGCTTCAAAAGTCCTATGCTTCAGCTGCTCGAGAGCTCAGGTTAATTGCATCATTGGCAGAATTCATAAAGAGAGGAAATAGATCTTTTCCGCACTTGTGACTTAATGATTGCCACTCGGTGGCTTTTACAGAGGCTTGAGATTGATGCACCAAATCCTGTGGGCAGATACGATCGTGAAATATTATACAAAGCACAATATTATTTCTGAAGGTAGGAGTTCAACATACCTCTTCAATCAGCCACAGCCACTCGCATTTAAACCTTAAACAAATCATCACCTAAATCTCTGTGGGAGCAAGCTGGTAGCTTTAATTTCTTTTTAAATAATGGAGAATTCAAATAATAATGCCCTTTATTCATCTTTATAATAATCCTCTTTATTTATCCAAGAAAGCTCAAATCTCAAGACTCTTTTTCAGGCAGGTCCTGTAATGAGATATTTGTTCCATTCCAATCCCATGAATGAGTGTTTAGCAAGTGGAAGGAAACCAGAGTACCAGAACAAGAACGCATATATTATGGGACGATAATAGTCAAAGCTTAGCATTGACAAATTCTATATATTGCTCTAGCAGTCTAGTGCTAACTCCTGGTCACCTTGCAGCCCAAGCCTACGAAACATGTTGTTAGCAAGGAGTTTCATGTACTAACCAGCAACAACCCTGCTTGGGTTAAATATGTGACAAAATAGGTGCATTTATGGGGATTAGCTCAAGGGGTGGATCAAACATGGCTCAAGTTTATCATTCAGACCATAGTATGTTTAAAAAAAACCCTTGCAAATACATTAAGAGATGTGAGAAAATAAATGCTTTCATGTTAACTTGTAATGATAACGATCTCAGCTAAATAAGCTAATAGTATTATAAATGTGTGTATTATATGTAAGGACTAGTGTACTGTTTGTCTATATGATTCTAAACTATACACAAAACGTAAAAAACAATCTTTGCATATACAAAATAGATAATCAATGTTTGAGATTGCTTTCGTGTTTTAAAACTTGTTACTGAGATTTGGTTTGAATCTCTACCCCCTCACTATAGTACTGTGAAGCTGAGCTATTGCGAAAACATTAGCCTGCTACACAGCATACAATATTGTCTGCTGTAATACAGTGTTAATGGTACATGTGGATATATTTTAAATTGAATTTAAAGTCGTGTTTACATATCAATAATCAGTCTCTCCCAATCCTGGATGCAAGCATCCAAATGCCATTTCCGTCTGTCAGGGCCTCGCGATGTCACAAATTCATCTCACTCCCGGTCACGAGCTGATCTCATCGCTCCATCTCCACGATGGCCATCCTCGACGGGAATCTCGCTCTCCTTTAGCCGTCATTCTGTCATTGCTCTCGTCAATCAACCGTCAATCCCTGCTCGCGGGGAGGAGGCCAGTAGTAGTCGTGTCCCTCCAAATCAACCCGTTTCACACCGGTCACGCTAACATCACGGACAATGCTCGGTGGTCGGTAGCGTCTGATGATCACGCGTTGTCCACGCTCGGCATATTTCACAATCGTAAGCCGCGCGTTGCAAGGCATCCATTCTCGCGTCCACTACACGTATGTGATTAAAGGAAGGCCACTGCGACGCCATAAAAACATGAGTGGCGCCGACAGCATGCACATCTCATCTTTATTAGAAAATCAATAGGAGTTACACTGCAAGCGCGCGGAGGGAGAGAACATTGTGTTTGTTTTATAGCAATTGCTTTGTACAAACATGTGTGTGCGTGCGTGTTTTATTGAAGTACTGAGCAAACGTTGAACGAAAAGAAGAGTTTTTTTTATTGCTATGGCAGCCACCATCATCTCATGGTATTGAGAAGATGGCGCTCGGCCACAGTACAAGTATGAGCTGACAAGTCAATGTTTCAGAGCATGTGCGTTAATTGAAACGTTACGCATTTTATCGTTTCGATTTTTGTGCAGAGATTGATAATAATAATTGCACTTCTAGAGCGCGTTTCACCCGGGGAGGTCACACAACGCGGTACAGAGCTGCGGAGATTGAATATACAATCTAAAACAACTGTAAATTGTATATATTCTCTCTGTGTCTGATTTCCTCTTACAGTCCATACTGCCCAGAATAACTTGGCCAGGCTAAATTGCCTCCGGTGCCCCTGCGATGGACTGGCGTCCCATCCTGCCGTGCGCCCTGTGTCTTCCAGGATAGGCTCCAACTCAACACGACCCTGTACGAAATTAAGTGGGTACTGACAATGAATGCATTCACTTTTTTTGCAACGAATTAAATCGATAATTTTTGCCTGGATTACACTTCCAAGCACACTGTTTTATTATTCAATGAAAGTTATTAATGGGATAATACACTTGGATTTCGTTGTTGTTTTGCTGTAGCACTGGCACTGCAAAGAAAGTCATGGATACAGAGATGATAGAGGTCAATCCTGATTCTGCGGCAGGATATCTTGTTTGAGATACCATGTGGTTAGATCGGTTGGGGTTTGTCGTGGATTAAATATGGCCCAGAGCATTCTTTGTCCACTAAGATTTGCGTGTACTGGAAATTCAGAATAGCAATACTGTCGTGACACTAAGCAGGAAAACAAGTAACGTGTGCGTAAGGAAAAAATAAGATGAATAAGATGTTAATGGTAAAAAAACCAATTAGCATTCAATGCTTCAGCGGATAAGCTCTACACACGATAGTTATTCAAATACAAAAAATCGATAGACTTAAGCAGTGCTCGCATTATTTTTCTCATAACCATAAAAAAAATATCCAGCGCTGTTTTAAAAGTCAACATGATATGAGCTAAACACAGTCCATATTCGCTGACAAGCATATCCACAAATTGATATTAATGTTCATGATTTTAGTGCATTTATTGAACAAGCTGTGTATTATTAAACATATACAACGAGACGTTTGCAAGCCCACGGAGACACCAGTGTCAGTGAAGACTATGGGTTTGGCAGGGATATGCACTAGCAGGGAATCGCAGGGATTAAACGATTTTCTAAGGCAGAAAAATAAACAGCCTCTTTCCTCCTCATTCCCAGGCTGAGAAAGTAAGACGTCAAAGGCGGGATTAGTGTAGGAGACATCAGAAATGTAAATTACCCACTAAGCTCCTGTTTGCCGTGGGTCTGAAGAAGTGCAATAGTGTGCATGTGCGCCCTAAATGTGTGGCTGCAGCCGAATTTGGGAATTTTTCCAAGAGCTTGAGAAAGTGTGCAGAAGAGCTAATGGGATAATAGAGATGAGGCTCAATCTGGTGTCTTTTTGTGCCACCTTGAAACGATCAAGGTGCCCACAGACAAACGGTTCAGGCCACCCAAAGTTAACTGAACTCCCAGCTACTGCAGTAACTTGCGAGTTGGCTTCGCTTCGAAAGCACTTGTTCATCATTATCAAGCTGTACCGCACAAGCGACATGATTACTACAATAGTGTCATTAATTACACGAAGTGCAGAATATTATCGATGGACAGATGTTAATTATTACAACAGAAAATTCCAAGTGAGCTTGCCAGCTCTGGGTGCGGGATTCCTGCGACACAACAAGCGTTCATAACGAGCCAACTCAAACAATTCTGAGTATATACGATGGGAAATTAATGATTTTGCTCTCGCATAGTCGAAATGCATTTGTGCAAGTATATCACAATTGAAGCGAACGCACAATTTCCCAATGCTACTGTTGCTAATTTTACTTTCCAATGTCATTGTTGTTGACGTGCCGTTCTCTCCGCTGCTCTGTGCAGCGCTTTGTGACCCTCGGGTGAAAAGCGCTCTATAAATGCAGTTATTATTATTATTAATTGCCAGACTACTCACTGTTTATGAGCATGCCAAGGGTCTGTGTGTTCACTTCGCCAAAGTGCTGCCCGCTGGTCAGAAAAGCAAAATCTCCCGCATCAGCTGGCATCGAATTACTATGGGCACAACTTGTATATGTGCCTTTCCCAGCTTGGATCCAATTCTTATAATAATAATAGTCTTCACTCTAGTACAGGATAAGGGAAATTTCTAACAGAAGGCATGTCTAAAATAATCAGCATTTTGCGAGTGGTAAGACGCATAGCCTTTACCACTCGCAACGGCCACGAGCAGGCACTGATGATTGCTTTCCAAAGCTGTGCTTTCGGGGCAGCCGTGTCGAGCGCTCCTCCTCTCCCGTTCGCGACGTTTCGCTGTCCACTCTGGAGGCACCTTCAAGCGTTCCGTGACTTGAGTGCTCGTGCCCGGGTGGCGGGCAATGGTCGTGCATCGAGCAGTGAAAATCTACATCAGTACACCAGGAGGCACTATTAGAAAAGCCACGAGGTCTCTTCCACATCCAGCCACTCAGCAGCGAGCGACGCAGCCTCTTGCTGGATGCGATTCAGATGCAGGTTGTCGTGGAGGAAACAATTCTACAGAGGATTCCTCCGGCTGAAAGGACTCCCCACTGATTCCTGCTCTAATTTAATAACCAAAGGAATTTACCAATGTAGTCTCGGTGCGTTTATCGCTTGAGACATGTGTTTTATTTGCAAAATGAATGTTCAACACGTGCGTAGAATGTTTGTATTGCCCGTTCGTAACCCGTTGATTTATTAATTGCGTAAAATGCAGTCGCGTTCATTACACTTCAATGGAAATCTGAATACATTGATTAAAGAACTGCGCGAGTTTATAGTTTCAGAATCAATCATTAGATTGTAATTCTTCATTAAGCTTTATTTACCACATACATCATGAGATCGTGTGTAATGAGTAAATAATTAAACAGTGTTCTGCTGTAATGATCATCACGTTGTAGTCACTCGATTAATCACTAAATTATAGCCGTATCATTAATCCCGACATCGTGTCTTGATTAATAAAGTTTATTTATGCAAATCACAAAGTTGAAAATGCTTATTTGAACACAAACTCTTCGAAGATGTATTTGCATATTTTTTTAAAAATAGTCCTCACGGCAAATGGTTGCATAATAACAAACTTATAAAATGATAGTTTCATTATACAGGGTGCGGCATAAGTCGCTTTACCGAAAATTATTAAATCACTTTGTGAAAAATCGCATGTTAGAGTTAAACAAAAAATTAAAGTGTCATAAATCATAATCAATACAACGTTGCATCTTTGGATCACTGAACAACAAATAGCCTGGTTCAATTCCTTGTCATTATTCAATGTCTCAAATTCTTGGCTATCAAAAAAATATTCTCGGTAAAGCGACTTATGCCGCAAGATGCATGTTGCAATACACATAAAAAACACACATTAATTGATGCCCGTTATCACTGTAATGATGTAAGTCACTGCACATGAGGACATTTTACGTGATTTGGACACGAGTGCTGAGCTAGCGAGTGAGCTTTGACATAAAAAATCAGTCAATGTTTACCTTCATCGAGTACTCAGGTATCTCACAATGGCAAAGAAGGCCCACTGAGCCATTGGTCCTTCCTATAAAACCATGCAGCTTTCTTCATGTTTCACGGCATTTTGTGTATCCACTGCTGGATGAAGCTCAACCCTGCCTTTTGCAGTGTCGCCAGTGGGGATTGTATGACCATACGTCACTACGCTGGTCAGTGTAGGTTAGTGAAGAGAGTGGGGGTGGGCTGGAAAACTCTGGAGTGGTCAAACAATGATAATTGCTCTCAAGAGCTACTTTGTTGGGATATCGGTGTCGAGCGGTCCCATATTGGCGACATCAGGCTGGATCTGTACCGTGTGTCACAAACTCACCGGTTTTGGCGGAAGGTATCTGTGACAAATATTTGGATCATTGTCTCGGGGAGAAGGCCCGAACGTGTAATCGATAGCATATGAATGTAACGATTCCATTATTGAGTGGCACGGTGGCCCAGTGGGTAGCGCTGTCGTCTTACAGCAAGAAGGCTCAGGTTCGAATCTCGGCTCGGGTGCCTTTCTGTGTGGAGTTTGCGAGTTCTCTCCCCGTGTCAGCGTGGGTTTTTGTCGGGCACTCCGGTTTCCTCCCACAGTCCAAAAAACATGCTGCTGCTGCATAGGTTAATTGGCTTGCAGACTAAATTGCCCGCAGTGCCCGGTGATGGACTGGCGTTCCATCGTCGGTGTATCCCTGCCTTGCGCCCTGTGTCTGCTGGGATAGACTCCGGCTCACCGGATAGACTAAGTGGTTTCTGACAATGAGATGAGGATGTCTTTGGTCATACTATCTGTTTTTGCTGACTATTTTAAGACAACAGATGGTGAGTGATACGAATAGGAGTAAGGTTGACCATGAATTTGGACGAGTGAAGAAGATCGTTAAGATGGTCAATGGGAGGCAGTGCATTATTGGAGTATATGTATATATATATGTTTCTAAGTACATATTTATTTAATTTTAATTGCATGTATCTTTATTTCATATATGGTACGATATATACATAATTAGCTGAGTGGGTTTCTGGCAGCACATTTTATTTTCAAATATTTCAACTAGTCCTCATAAATACTTTATATATACCCTGCTGTGTAATATTTTTTAAATGTACGAGGCAATCATTGCAACTAATAATTTCAAGGTTAATTTTTTTCCAGGAAATGACAGTATGGATTATAACTGCGGTTGTCAAGGATCACATGGGAAAAGGGCACCCATAAGGAATTGGGTTCATATCTGTCTTGTGTGGTGGCGGTGATGGTGGTGGTGGTGGTGATCAAGTGTGGCTCGGCACTTGCAGCTGGTCCTTGGAAATGTCATCATTGTGGGGCTCAGGGAATTGTTAGTGCAGTCACAATGGTAGCACCCTTGATCGCTGTACTGTTTTATAATCTGAGGAAACAATTACTGTTGACCTCGATAACGATGCTTCTGCTAAGACGAGTTTATTGCACGTTTAACATTAACAGGATGTGTCAACCGCTATCAAAAATAACTACGAACAGGTATACGTTCCAAAATGCATAATGATTACATTTATACGCTTCTTTCAGGACCCATCGCTTACACCCCGCCGAGGCAATACATGCATTAACAAATACATCAGTTCCTGAACTGAATACGCTGCTTAATAATAATAATAATTGCACTTACAGAGCGCCTTTCACCAGAGGGTCACAATGCGCTGCACAGAGCTGTGGAGAGAACGGCGCGCCAACAACAACCACAGAGAACCGCAAATCAGCAACAACGTTTTTTTTACAATCAATGTGGCACAAATAACCATAATCGTACGCTTGTGCTGAATCAATCCGGTCCCTGTTTGTTCGCCACACACACGAAAGAAATGCAAGCTGACTGCCTTGGTAATGGGGCTGGCATTAAGATTCCCTGCCCAATGGAATACTGTGTCTTCCCTTGAAAAGAGCTGGCATCAAGGTATCCTCAAGGATCAACAGAAGGTTTGCCATTGACAGTGTGCTGCTCTGAAATGAAGAGAGTGCTCAATCCCTCCGACATGCCCAGTGTCGGGGGATCCGAATGGATGTTGGCTGACGTTGGCCGTGATGTTGGTGCCAGGTGGAGTGAACTGTGCGCTCCCAGCCAAAAAAACAAATCCTTCCGCGCTGGCCCGCGGTCAGTCGCAGCTAAATTGGCAACACGTTGAATCAAAAATATCTGCCCAAATGAATCGGCTCTTTCAGAACAACGTCTGTCGCCGCTGTGCACCAGGCACGGCGCAAAGGGCTGGGCCAATCTCCGTGAGCAGCTCTCCAAACTCAATGGACTCATGGAGACATCACGCTGTGGCTGGCTTTGGGGCACAAGCACTTCACGGGCACGCGTCTATGGGGCACGACTGAAAACAAACATTTAACGATCGAACGAGTCTGACTGTACACACACTTTACGCGAGTCATAACAAAAGCGGGATTTCACTGCCCGGGAGGAGAATGAGACATAGCGTGAGAACCTTCAGTTCCTTCAGCGCCACGGATAAATTATGCATTTGGATGCGCGTGACCAAGATATGCGGTTCAGCATGGAGAGCAATGTCATATTTCCCTGCCGTCCGTCTGTAAGCATAAAGCTTATCAGCTGGAGCGCGAAGATATTTCATGAAAAGGATGATACAGTTATAAAAATGTCACGTGTCCATCAGGTTGTATTACGCAGTGATAAAAAAAATCTGTACGTAACGTTTTTGTTTGCGTTCTGACAAGTCAGGGCAGATGAAAACTCTACAATACCCTTGTTTAACCATGATAAAAGATGGGGCCATTCAATATCTTATCCTAACGTATTTTTTTTATATTATCACAAAAACACCTCAAGGAGACCGCGATAAGAAATGTCTCATCTTAGCGGAGGGAATGTTTTCTCGGAGTGATTTTTTGTTTCACAGCATTGAGCCGTTGGGAAGAGAGGCGATGCCCTGTGTTTCTTGTGGGAAGCCAGCAATTCGCTCACTTGCTTGCCGACATAAGAACGCTATAAGCTTTCCGAGGCGCCTCTGGAATTAGCTCAATGTCGGAATCAGTCCATGTTAGGCTCGCCCAAGGCAGCACGATGGGGCAGTGAGTAGCGCTGCTGCCCCACAGCAAAAAATCCCGGGTTCGGTTCCCGGTTCGGGTGCCTTTCTACGTGGAGTTTGTGTGTTGTCGCCATGTCTCCGTAGGGTTTCGCTTGGTACTCTGGTTTCCTCCCACATTCCAAAAAACACGATACTGCCTCGGTCAATTGGCCTCCTCAGTAAATTGCCCCAAAAACTGTGTCCTACGTTGTACTGGCGTCACATCCTCCGTATATTCCGACCTTGCGTCCTGTGTCTGCCGGGATAGGCTCCGGCAGCCCGCGACCCTGTACATAATTAGGCGGGGTCAAGTACTAAACTGTGTAGTGTCTGTGTGTAACACATTTACATTTGTGTTGATGTGCATAGTGCTGTTGATGCATTATATATGCTACTAAAGATGCAGTACTGCGTACTTTTCCAGCCACAATAGTTTATCATAAAACGAGCTCTTCAAATATATAAAATTGTTGG
Organism: Mordacia mordax; assembly: GCA_036362905.1. NCBI lineage: Eukaryota > Metazoa > Chordata > Hyperoartia > Petromyzontiformes > Petromyzontidae > Mordacia > Mordacia mordax. Next base: position 1,227,041 of record JAZEWT010000024.1, on the reverse strand, counting down.
AGATTCTTTCATGTATATGTAAATGCTAGCTCTGCATAATGAGTTAATAACTTTATTCAAATGGCATGAGTGGATATATTCAAATTGGCATACGCTGTGTGCATGTAATAGAATTGAATAGAACATTGTTTCCATGAATATGCAAAGGTAATAGAATGCAATGGGGATACCTTCATCACAAGAGATTAAGGTCTTTAAAATTAAAATTTTAATTATCCCTTGCTATGTTTCAGTAAGACTTTCACGTGTTCTACTGAGAAATGACACCCGGACATTGATTTCCCATGGCCACTGAAAGGCAGCTTTTATTGAGGTTAGCAAGGGACTCCCTATGCAGGGATTGTGGGACTATCAATTTACGAAATGACCCAATACTGAGTTTTGAAGTAATAATGTTTTGAACTGCACATTGATCAAAGACATTGATCAATGAATTGTACATTAAAAGAGCATAACATCGCGAGTTAGCCTGCATTTTAGTCATTCTTTTCATTTTGCAGTAACTGCTATATATGTTTTTGTATTACATCCATTATTAGTATTGAATAAGCAATGACAATACACGCATTTACCAGTTTGGTTACGCCAGATGCCAATTGAATCATACCTGTAATTTGCAATGAAGCAAACCGACCTCTGCCTCCTGTGCACACAAACTCAACATGCTTGGTTTGCCCATCACCGCATGGCCTTTGCAGAACGATACGATGAGTAGATTAGACTTGTATTGTACTCTTCCACTAAGCCACGGCTGGATTAATTATAGACCAATGCATTATACTGCAGCTATCTGCAGCGTGGGGAGGCGCGGTGGCTGCGCAAGTGAGTAGCGCTGCTGCCTCACAGCAAGAAGAACCCGGGTTCGATTCCCGGCTCGGGCATTTTTCCTCCCACCGTCTAAAGACACTGTTGTCTAGGTTATTTGGCTTCCTGAATAAATTGCTTCCAGCGCTGGCGTCACATCCTGGGTATAACCCCGCCTCGCGCCCTATGTCTTCCGGCCGGCCGTGACCTTGTGCAGGATTAAGCGGCTATTGGTAGTGATAAAAATAATAATTGCATTTCTGAAGCGCCTTTCACCCAAGGATCACAATGCGCCGAACAGAGCTATGGTGAGAACGGAATCTCAACAATATCAGAACAGATCAGTTCATCGCATCCCTTAAAGCAGACATTTGTGGGTTCTTGCAGCACACAAAGGGAATTGAGGCACGATCTGCATAGCTTATCCAACGTATTAACCCTCAACGCAAATTATAGTTTTACTTATGCAGTCAACATTATATCATTAATTTGATGATGATGATGATGATAATGAAGATACCCACAGTGTACAAGTGCAGCCCTTGTGGATGAAAGCTTTCCCACAAATGCGAGGACGTTGAGAGTTATATCACCATACTCATCGTGCTGGTTAATGTGGCTTGGTAAAGACATGGAGCAAAGACGATGCAGCATAGAAGTACGGGGTAACAATTGATTTTGCAACACGAGTCAGTGACAATAACAATTAGGAACATTTTTAAATATTCTAACTCCCAAATTTAATATACCCCAAACCACGCAAAGAGGGCCGACATTGATTAGAGACCACAGGACGTGTTGCTATCAGGGATGTTTGTCGCAAACTGTGATTGAGTGGCAGCCAAGGAATTGAATGAGTTGGAGAGGACGTTCGTTTTTGGAGATGGAGCAATGAAAGTAGTGCAATTGGATGCTGGAAACATTGCTGCATCTTGGGATCAAGGAAAATGGAAGTGACTTTGAGAGGCTTTCATTCAGCAGTAGATTAACGATGGTAGCTACTGAAAACAATATAGTACAAAATCATGAACCTACTAAGTGAATACGTTTCATGCTCTGGAAATAACTCACATTTTGTTATTAAAATATGTGCTGGATTGTGACTCCATTCACTCGCTCCCTTGTGGTCAGTCACCTTATTGAAATGATGTAGGTTTTCACGGCTCGATGCATGATGACTGCTTTGAAAAGCCGTTTTCTCGGGATAGCCGCGTCGATCGCTTCCTCTCTCCACCTCGCGACGTTTCGGCTCACACGTCAGATAACAGCTTTTTCGAAGCAACCATCAGTCACCTTATTGTAACTTTATTTGCTGCTTCCATGATTCATGTTCACCTGAACTTAATAAGAATGGATTATATATATATATACTGCCTTTCACCCAAAGGTTTCAAAGCGTTGCAGGAAACAGAGGTGGCGGGGGAGGCAGTTATGCTGACAGCCGGCGCCAACTCGCCAGACAATGCGTCCCTGTGTATTGTGATGTTATCGGCCAATCAATGAATGTTTTTTTTAGCTGTGGGAGGAAACCGGAGAATCCGGAGGAAACCCATGCAGAATAGGGCGTTAATACACAAACTGTGCACATAAAGGTGCCTTGAGGCAGGAATCAAACTGCCTCTGGCAGAAGCTTCTTTCTGTGAAACGCAGATGTTACCACTGCGCCACCCCTCCTCCACCCCTCCTCCACCCCTCCTCCATCCCTCCTCCCTCCCCCTTTCTGCATTGAAGCTCCACACTGCAGGTCACCTCTCTCTGCTTCTGAGCACAGCTCGACTTTGAAATCCCCTCCAATCATCTTGTTCTTCCAAAGCTCTGACGCCTTTGCACAATTCAAGCGACGCGTCGTCATCTATTACAACTTTGATAATAGTGTTGTTTGTGGTTGGCTGATTGACGTTTTGGGTCTGGACTCAGCAACCGCGCCTAAACATCAATAAATGGTGCTTTTATTCGGACAATCTCATAAAAGTCCAGCGTAAATACTATCTCGCTTTAATTTACACTGACCAACACATTTAGGTCAAGCAGGGAAGGTTGAATGGACTGTCCGTTATTCGTGGAGCAAACCCACACAGATCCGCTCTTGGCATGGCCACGACTGAAATTAATTATTGGCTACTGGTCAGCGAATGTTGGTGCCAGGTGGAGTCCATGTCAGGGCAGATTAGAGTCAAAAGCTATCGCACAGTTATGTCGCATATTCCCCGTACGTAATCTATCTCATTGGGTATTCATTACAAAGGCAGTGCAACCCATTGTAGTATTATGGACTCAATTTCAATTACAGAATGTAATTTTAATTCGATCGCGTAATATGGGCAACGCAAAGAAAGAATGGGCTGAAAATGATCACAACGTAACGCGTGGCCACACAAAGCAACGTTATAATTTTAATAACGGCGGATCTATCTGCATGATAATAATTTATATAATTAATGCGGTATGTAATATAGGGTTTCTAAGATTATACCATGACCTATGAGGTTGTAGCACAGCGTTTACTGTACTAAAAACAAGGGGACACGATAGGGCTGTGCTCTCTGTGCCAGCACAATGCGTGGTTCTAGTCTTGGAATAAAGCACAGCAAGGAAAACGAAATTGACTCACCCCCGGCTCAAAAGCCCTCAATGGATGCATCAACCCCCCCCCCCCGTGTCAGTTCAAGAACGTTCTTTGTTGAACAATTGATAACATATTCTAAACCGGTTCTTCGTGCAGTTTCACATTAAAAGCAAGATGGCGCACAGGCCATGGTGTTACCATACTGCTTATCAGAAAACAAATTATTTTCCACTCTCGAAATGTTCCGAGCACCGTTTGACCTTTCCTTGTGATGCGGGTCACCAGCTGCAACTCATGTCTATTGGGTACGGCTGTATTGTGCGCTCACAACTCGAATATTCGCGCGAAGGCAGGATTTACGTGACGTGCAGAGACGGTTCACTCACGTGTGTCTATGTGAAAGCAGAGCTTTTTTATCCAATCACAGTAGGGAGCACAGGTGGTGCATCTGCCGGTCATCTCAGTCAGGTGGCCCATAAAACCTGCGTCTGCTCGGTGACCTCGCTTCACGTGGCCTCAAGGTGCACCTGGCCTGGCACAGGCGCCCTCGTGACGTCACCGCCATTTTAGTGGCGAATGGCGGTTGTTGCCGTTATACCACCAGTGCACTCCATTACGAACCCGGCCACCTGAGTTAGATTCCCGCTCACAGCCAATACCGGTGAACATTTTCGGAGCCGTTTGAGGGCCTCTTCTCGGTCGACTCGGCTGCAAATATGTCCCTGGTGCCGTGTGTAAACATCACCACTCGAGAGACAAAGGCGGCCGAGCGTCGGGCTGGCCACCCACACCCTCGTGTGCGCCATGGTGGTCTTCATAGGTGCTCGCTAACAGCACTTGAGCCTGCAGTCTGTTACGGGTATACGGGGGATTTTTGTATTTGTCATGTCACCAGCATTCATTCATCAAGCGTGACTGCTGACGAGACACTGCGTGTCAAAGTGTGTTTGTCTTGAATCAGTTCCTGCTGAAATTGTGCGCTTCCAGAGGGCTGGGCGCCCTTAAAAGGAAAACATATCATAGGTGTCACTTTGGGGCAAATGCCCTTTTTTTCTAACACCTACCTGACACGTGTGCCTGCTGCAGTGTGGCTAGATTAAGTGTATATCCCCGCTTCCATGACTGAGTTTACATGTGTCACAAGACGTTTGATGGGTGCTCGCAAACCACACTTGCTCAAAATGACCTTTACGTGTGAAACGCGTAATAATATAACTTGGGATTATTTGAGGATTGTATTTTTAGTTTGAGCCCATGTAAGCATAGAACTTCACATTGCTTCACCAGCAATAATCCACCAGACTGTAAACTAAATTCTGATTAGAACTTAACTATAATTCCATATTGACATTGATTAATTGAAATAAATTACTTCTATATTAATAGCAACTGTCTTCCAAGCTGTTACTGAATTTTCTAATTCTAAAGTAGAGCACATTTAAAGTATGTGAAAACAAACACATTTTCCTTGTTAATCTAGTGTGTGCATCCATCACTTGTGGAGCTAATGATACCACACTTAATTCGCACAAAACACCTCTGTGAGTTACAAGGCTGTTAGGCATTAATCATTCTTCGTTAAAGGTGATTACCACTGATACTTCGGATTAACAGATGGTTTGCATGGTGAGTTAGACAACATAAGTTTCTGAGTGTGGGGCGGCGCGGTGGCCCAGTGGTTAGCGCTGACGCCTCACAGCAAGAAGGTCCCGGGTTCGAATCTCTCGGCTCGGGTGCCTTTCTGTGTGGAGTTTGCATGCTCTCCCCGTGTCCGCGTGGGTTTTCGCCGGGTACTCCGGTTTCCTCCCACAGTCCAAAAGCATGCTCCTGGATAGGTTGATTGGCTCGCAGACTAAAAAAATTGTCCCGCAATGCCTGGCGATGGACTGGCGTCCCGTCGCCGGGTATTGCAGATTCCTCAAACAGTCCAAAGACACGTTGCCCAGCTTAATTATCCTGACTAATTTGCCTCCGGTGCCCATAGATGTTGTAACGTGCTTACCCTTCCCCACTATACAACTTCTACAAAAGCTACATAGCGCAATGGTTCGCTCCAGCTGAAATAAAAACTGGCTGACCGACTATCTCGCATTATACTTGTGCAAGCTCCATCTCGTGCAGGGCATTCGACCACTGTGGCATCAGCAAACATTTGCAGGGCTATACCTTTTTACGATTTTCTATTATTTCTGCATCATGCTGAACTGCGAGCAGAGGGAACGTTGTGCCAATGTCATGGCTCACACGGGGAAAATCTGAGCAAAGACCACAATTATTCAGAAAGGTGAATCCATTATTTTACTGCCAGGGTGAGATGCTTCTATGTGGACAAAGGCTGTTCCTTTTTTGCAATATTCTCTACACAATAAAACCTGCATAAACATGGTAAATGAATACGTGAATTAGAGGATAGACTCTCACATTCAAAGCCTTACTAATGCTGTTTCAGGATTCTAACACCAAGAGCTCTGCACTCCATTAAATCCAGCCATTGCTATATGTTTAAGTGCACCATGTGTCTTCCTTAAAATAAAATAAAACGTAATGCATTAACATGCATCAGGTCATTGTACTTAGACCTAATTATTGAACACTGGGTCATTAAAAAAACGCAGATTCAGAGGCTGCATTCTACTCGTGGTTAAGATTAAGATTTTCAGGCTATCTCGCCAGCGTGGAAGAGTAGACAAAATGCTGTCTAAAGGGGCTCTCTAGAGCTTTCCTCTAGTGGAGTCCCTCCCGCCAGCAGTGACATGAGCAAGCAATTGCAGCGCTGCACCTTGAACCTTTATAGGCAGTATGGACAAGTTGAACAAGTGCACAGTAATGACAGGAACAAGGGGAGACGCTGGGTTAAATAGACAGAGTCTGTGAATCGGTTTGTGAAAATATTAAGAATCTGATGCGCTAGGAAATATACCGTGGTGTCACCCTGGCTGGGGTTGCTCCACATCACAGATGCTCTGCTCTTTGACAGGATCGCAACGATTGAAGAATTACTGCCCAGTAGTAGAAAGCACCGGTGCTACATTCAGGGGAATGCATTGAGACACGGCCGCGTTCAGGAAACGCACGACTCAAACCAGAACGTTATTGCCTTTGACCGAACCAATCTGAAAGCACCCAGTCTCGTCAGTTCTCAGGAGCTAAATACGGCTGAGCCAGGGTTGTGATTGGATTGCCTTCCCAGGTGTTGAAGGTGTGTGTGGGGGGGCTGGCTGTGACCGATGTGGCACAGGAGGGCCCGGAGCTGAGTGGACTCGCTGAAGACTGGTACCAGCGGTGTCAAGATCGACCTCTGCGGAGGAGGATCGTGAAGGACGCTACGGGGCAGTTGGAGGCGGTCGCCCTCCAACAACAACGGAGGGTGGAGGAGTGACGCTCATAACAACGAGCGGAGCGTCGGGCGGCTAAAACACAGCAAGTTGGCACAGTGGGGAGCATAGGTGGTGCATCTGCCAGTCATCTCAGTCAGGCAGCCCAAAACACCTGGGTCTGTGTTATGGGCTGCCTGATACTTCACGTGACCTCAAGGTGTACGTGGCCTGGCACAGGCGCCGTGGTGACGCCACCGCCACTTAGTGGCGTATGGCGGTTGTTGTTGTTGTGATGTTGGGTTCTGAGTGGGCGCTGCCGCAGTTGCCCCTGCGTGGTCAGTTTGTTTAAATTTTCTGAGTTGCCTCCCGCACAAAGCCAAACGCTCCCTGATGAAATTGGCCAAATATCACTTCGAAGAAGAATATTGAGAATAAGCATAGATTTTCTTGGAAAAAAAATAGTATTGCACGGACATAAAAGAGCCTCTGTTTTATTTTACTGCTGGATGAGGGCCTTTCCTAGGCCATGCAGAACATGGGTGTTATTTAACCATACTTCACAACGCTGATTAGTGTGGGCTGGTGAAGGTAGCGTCTCTGTGTGTACATACATTTGTGTATTCATATATATAGGCTTACAAGCTTTCCACGCATCACATGGCTTCAGAGTGCACCTAGCCTGGCACAAGGGATACAATCCTGGGGGCTCTGAGTTCGAATCCTGCTCAGAGCCACCACCAGTGACGATTTTCTGAGCCTGGTCCTGGGCCTCTCCGAGGTCGACTCAGCCTCAAATGAGTACCTAGTGCGGTGTGTAAACATTGCCGCTAGGGAGACAAAGGCGGCCGGGCGCGGTATACTGACCACACAACTCCTTGTGTGCCGTGTCGACATTCATAGGCGCTCACCAACGACACCTGAGCCAGCAGTCTGTTAATGCTATGATGGGGGATCCTCGTCTCGTTGTGTGTATGTTTACATCAGGTATGCATGTATTCAAATATTTACTCAGAATTCTTTGTTTACATTTCACACACCCATTATCAGTGACAGTATGTAACAGGAGCCATGATCTAAAACAATTGACATGTATTATCGTGCTGAGCAGTTCGGCGCTTTCATTAAGATGTGTGTCGCCGTCTCGTTCAGTGACAGCTGTGTATTTCTGTACGCATGCTGTAAGGAAGCCTATTGGGTATCTTGACTAATTGAGGAATCCCCATCGCTTTAAATCCGCATGGTGCCTGCCGTCTAACAAGAGGTAATCGTACATCTCTTTGCCGTCGTTAGTGGGAGTACACATGATTAATGGGAGGCAATATTGCTAAACAATGCGATAACCTCCACGATGTTGCAATGCTCTGGGTAATCAATTGCGAGACACCGCTCGGATTGAAATAAGAAAATAACGTTACTCATTATGTCGGCTTAAAAATGTAAATGCACTTGCGCAAGGTGTTATAATACCCCAATTTCCACACACAGTTCGGCTCACATTTGTCAATTTGTAAGTGCCTTGTTATAATCTGCTAAACATTAATGTCATGGTTTTTTTTTGCAATAAAGTCACGCACTTCATCGATAGCACTGGCCTTGTCTTAATGGCAACATCAATAAGTAGGAATGTTACTGTGATGGCTATTGCGTGTAAAAGACTCGACCGCTCGGGAAAGGGGATTCTAAGTAAGACGAATGATGTTGTTCTCTACTTTCAGGTAAACATTTATACCAACGCAACATGTTGACAGGTTCACACGGCGATGGGTTAGCTCCCTTTCGAGAGTCATATTTCATGTTCAAGGCACTCGATTCCACGGGGAATCGATGCGTTCGCTCAAGCTCCCACACGTAAAGTGAACGATGATCTTTGCATCAAGATCTCAAAGATTGCGGTATCGAGCATTATATATGAATAACGCACGTGTGAGAGGGAAATATTATGCAACGGTGCAAGTTATAATGGGTCATCTCTTGATATACGGAAGGGTTATATTCCTTAAAATCTTTCTGTTAAGTGGATTCACGCGTGTCGAAGTTCACTATTCTACTGTAACAAATTTGACTTCCGTGTATCAAAATGTAGCCTCTGATTACTCGTTTCGGTTATAGCGAATTGACCTATATCGAGTTTCCGTATATCGAGTTATTTCCGTATATCGTGGAGACCTGTAGAGCAGCATCTCTCCCATTCACGGATCCGTCTGCACAGCCACGTGATCACATCATCACGGAGGAGGACTTATCCAGTATAGCAAATATTGTTGCGATGTTTAGACGTTTGGATATGCATATACTGTATATGCTGTTGCGGACTAATTGCAAAGTTGATTAATTTGCAAAATAAATCCGTGGAGTGGACAGATTAAATATTTTGTAATTCAGTCATCGGTTTAAATGTTGGACTTTTTCGAGCTGTCAAAAAAGTGTAGATGCATCCAAAGCTTGTGCACGGTTTCAATGAGGAAGTACAAATATAGGAGCACGTACCGATCGTACTGGGATTATAGGATGGACTCCCAAGTGTTATTTTTAAATATGGGGAAAAACAGAATCTTAGCGTTTGGACAACACAGTAATCGCCCTAATCTGCTTTGAGTAGACGGATAAGATTGTGTTTTGGATGAGAGGATAGAGTCCTGGTTACCAGAGGCAATTTGAAATTACATGAAGGCTTCAAGTGAAAAGGCATGAAGACAGAAAATGAGCACAAATGGCTTATTTTATGTTTTTTTTTCAGGCTTTACAATTTGGCGATATCATATGCATGAGTGGCCAAATCCCATTCGCAGAGTTTTCCCAGGGACAGGCAAAGGCATGGCAACGGTGGAACTTTGAGGATTGTTGGCTGTTCAGTTTACGATGATATCGGAATTGCTTAGCATCACAATACGCGCTTTGCATTTCATCTCCGCATTGTTTGGCTGAATTTCTTTGCAGGGATTTACGAGCTGTCAACGGGCAATGATTCTGTCATTTTCCTTCCTGCATTAGCGTTTTCACAGCGTAAAACTTAACGCAATGTTACTATATATCAGTCTCATTGTGAAACCGTGTTGTCATGTGCTCACACCATAAGGCACGACGATAATACACAGGTCACAAGGAGGAAAAATCAATCTTCCACAGTTATTGATGAACTAGGTGATTAAAGAGGTGTGATACATATTCCTCGTACTGCTCCGCAGTCTATCCACATTCATTAAAGTTCCATTTTTCCTGCAAAGGTACAAAATAAACCAGCTCTCAAATTACGACTTTCAACCGTGTTCACTTCCGCAGCCATTTTCGCATTCTCTATTTATATATATATATAAATCACATTATTGAGTGTGAAATATAACAGTGCCCGGTAGACATGAAGTTATAAGCGACGTAAAAAACAAACATCCTTTCAGTTATTGCCGTTATTGGCTGCTCGAAGCTTAAATTCGAGTTAAGGCCAAAAAGTGAGCAAACAGCACATGCAGTGACAGCGGAGCATTCTCACAACAAATCTTTTGCCCGTCACAGACGGCCCCACCGCCCAATGACCTCCAACACACGCCACGGTCGACTCAGCATTAAACCTCTGCTTTATTTTCCCAGCTACAGTAGATCAGAGAGAAGGATCTGATGGAACGTTTCAATTCGGCTGTTCAGTGCTGTGTTTAAACATTTAAAATATACTTATAATGGCAGCCCCTGTGGCTATATTATTGCAATAAAAAATTATACGATAAAATGACAGCGCTTTATATGGATGTTAATGGATTTATTTTTAATCCGATAAGCTCTATGAGCACGACGTGCAGCTGTCAATCTTAATTGGAACTAATGCACATATGCTCAGAGCTATCAAAATACAATCACCATTGAAATATATGGGGGAAAAAACCCCATTTGTTAATTTGTGTTTCAGTTAATTTGGGCTGTCATCAAGAAAGGGTAATAATACAGCTCTGTGTGCAAAAACACGAATTAACTAATGTTTAGTACGGTTGGAATTTTAGTGTCACGGCTGAGACCTACAAATATTAGGCCGTAAAAAAAAGGTCTATTTTGTTTATATTGTTAATGAGTCCCACTTTGTACCAAGCCATGAGTTTTAAGCGACCAAGGTAACTGGGGCGTTCCAAGTCCAATGGGATTTTTTGGGGGCTGGGTGGATTTGAGCCCGGGTAGCACTTGGATAGGTGACGACTCCGAATAACAGCTGCTGCTGCTGGCCACCAGCCATGCAGTGGCCAGCAGACATCCGCGCTGCTTTGGAGTGGCATGGTGGCACGGTGGCAACATCTGCGCCTCACAGGTAGAAGGCCTGGCGGCCCAAGGCGGTTCGACTTCTGCCTCGGGCGCCTTTCTGTGTGGAATACGTGTGTTCTCTCCATGTTCTGTGCGGATTTTCTCCAGGCTCTCGTGCCTCATCTTGCAGCTAAATATACTATGCACTCATTAATTGGTTGATAACGTCATAATATATGGGGACGAAGTGTCTGGTTGGTTGGCTCCGACTCACTGCGTGGCTGCATCCACCCCCCACCTCTGCACTTTTGTGCAGCGCTATGGGGACCTCTGGGTGAAAGTCACTCGATAAGAACAAACATTTATTCATTTATTTATTGCAATTCTGCGCTCCTCTTCTGTCTGTGGGTCAAACCACTCGTGGTTTGAAAGCTGCCACGCTGCGTAGTGGTTAATAATAATAATTGTACATCCAGAGCGCATTTCACCCGAGGGTCACAGAGCGCAGCACAGAGCTGCGGAAAGAACAACACGTCAGGGTAGTAGCTGGTAGAGTTGTGCATCACGTGTATCCTATGAGCAAACTGAGCCTCGAGATGGGAATGTGGAATTTTCACCAGTGGCTCAGGGTCACCAGTGCAGATGCACACCAGGGCAATGTCCCATGATGGCCTATACCATCATAAGATTTAGGACCCAGTGTCTTGCAAATGTTGGCGCCGGCTATCTGTACGGTTGCCTTCCCGCTCCCCGCTTCTCTACGGCTTCCTCGCGCCACACTGTCTGTACAGGGTCGCGGTGAGTCGTAGCCTATCCCGGCAGACACAGGGCGCCAAGGCAGGGATTTACCCACTATGAGACGCCAGTCCATCACCGGGCACCGAGGGCAATTTAGTCTGAATGCCAATTAAGCTATGCAGCAGCATGTTTTTTGGACTGTGGGAGGAAACCGGAGTGCCCGGCGAAAACCCACGCGGACACGGGGAGACAACATGCAAACTCCACACAGAAAGGCGCCCGAGACGAGAATCGAACTCGGGACCTTCTCACTATCAATTGTAATTATTGCTTACAGTTATAGTTTCCTTTTGTAACAAATGTTCAAAGTTGAAAAATATTTGCTTTCTTCCAAGTGGCGAATGTGAGCACGCGTACCCACTGCCTCTTTGCACTATCTCCAGGGTGGTTTATTCTGATGCATGTTGCGTGCAGGAGGAACAATTTAGCTAATGGGAAATAAAGGAGAGCCTTTTATATAATTCAGCAATCAAAAACACGCAGCCATCACCACACAGGTTTACAAGCAATTACAGTAATGTGAATTACCACGCAACAATGGTACATATGGAATTAGACATGGTTTTTATAAGCATAGCTACATTTGCTCTAGAAATTCAGAGATCACGGCGTTTCAACTGAATCTAATTTCAAACGGTTTGAAGATCAATTCGTCTATAGAGTGCATACCATATACATTATAAGCATATATATATAATATTACCGTGTTTCACCCATCACCATGTTGTTAATTGCCATCTGTTTGCGACGCTGGGGCTATTTTTTAAGCTGCCTCTCCGGAAAGCGCTGACACCGTTAAATACGGTTTGAGCACTCCAGCGAACCGGCGGCAGTACATTACTCCGCTGTAAAAATGACTCTCATTTCCCAAGCCAGCTGTTGGCGCACTCAAGTTGGCACCGGCACATTCGGACACACTGCGTTTGATGAAGTGTAATGGGCACGAGCGAGATTTGTTCTACACGGCGATATTATCCGTCGTCACCCGCTTCGTAACCCAAGCACCTGCCAACGGAATTCAAGCGACGACAGCGGGAAGCGTAACCGTTTAATGCAGTGGGCTGGTTCAATTTGCATGGCCCTGGGGCGCATTTTGTATATAAAGTGAACGATTCATCACCGCTCGTGACAAGAAAAGCCTTTAAAAAAAAGTACTGAATATACTGAACTTTACGTTGCCACTTAGCCTTCTTTTGGTATATCTTCCAGCAATGCCCTCTTTTTTTTGAGTTAACGCTCCAGGGAAAGCTGCACGCTTTTCCGGCTGTTACCAGTTGTGTACTAATCCGCCACTCACGACAATGCGTATACATGTTATAGTTCTCGCCCCTCCCCGCTAGTATTGAGAGATGTTCTTCCCTCTCCCATGATATGCCCTGTGCTTCGTACATCGGGAATGGCATCAGCGTGTGAGGTCGGGCTCGTCTCCTTTGGGGACTGACCCAGTTGTTGATATTCAATCTTCCAAAGTCAGCAGCAGGATCATGTTGTAGTTATGTATCCTGTATTTCCGTTATGGCTTCTCCGGTGTCCGCTCACGTCCATCCGCTGTTGAGATGTTGTCCATCTACTGTTGGACGAGGGCCTCTCTCATCATAGATCAGCACACAGTACAGGTCATGGGGCTTATTTTACCATACATCACCACGCTGGTGAAGTCTGGATCGATGGTAACAGAGATCACAACGTGGTAGAGTACAGAACAACATTGGCTACTATCGTGCGGCTCTCTACCGACAACGTATCACCGATCGCAAACCACGACACCTGTGCCATTCACGATGGTGGTGGCCGTGCAGGTACTGCCGAGGCTCAGTCCCACTTTACCACGAGATCTGACAACATTTGGGCACTTTCCCTGGGATTTAGTCAGCGGCGCGTGTCTCTAGGGCGTTTCATCATAAAATTATTTTTATGTCTTGACCTTCACACCATTATAGAGGAATAATTTGTAATAAAAAAAACCCCGTAAGAATATTAATAATGATATATGGATATGGAGGTGCGAGGAAACCGCCAGGGGGGGGGGGGGGTTGAGTCAGTCAAGCGGTCAGCCAGTGCCAACTCGCCAGACACTGCTTCCTATATATTATGATGTCATTCAGCAATGCATAAATTACTATTTATTGGCAGTGGGAGGTAACCGGAGAACTCAGAGGAAACCTACACATAATAGAGGATGAGCGAACAAACTTTACGCATAAATGCACCTGAGGTGGGAATTGAACCACCTCAGGCAGAAGTTGCTTCCTGTGAGGCACAGTTATTCCTACTGCACCACCCAGCCACCATTTTATTCATATACCATACACATATCATAGCAATAAAATGAAAGCCATTACGTTTTTTTCTTCTTCTGGGGAATGGTCAAGAGATTTCCAGCTTTTGTGAAATATATAGCAGGCAGTAGCCATGTGTGATTTTATTTTGTGCTCAGCGGTCCATTTAAATGAAAGTAGTAACAACGTTGATTAGTCAAGCTTCAATATCAACACGGGCTCGCCTTTCCATAGAACCCCAGCGTCACTGGGCAGGGCCATGCCTGCTATCACCACACGGCCACATTTTGCATCGCTATTAAAAGTGACAATGTTTAAATCAAACAAGGCCCGTGTAAAAACAAAGCCTGGCTGGCCGAATAACTCTCTACTCTGCAAATATATTCCAACCGTAGTGTACCCAGCTTATGTAACGTTCAAATGTACAGTGGATTCACAACAAACAGCCTGCAAATATGTTTCATATTTTCACATCTCTGAAAGAATATGTTTAAAAAAAAATTTTCTGGAGTAATTGCCCGGCACTGTACAATCCTAAAATATAACTCAACGAGTGACAGGGTTAATACATGGAATGTTGCGCGCAATTTAATTTTGGGGGCAAAAAAAAAGGTTTTGTTTTTACACAAATTGTAAGGGACATTTCAATTTAAAATATTTCTGACTGAACTATTTCACCTCCGGGACTAATTTTAATTTCTTAAATGTCGTTTCTAATACGATGCCGAGAGAAGATTCTGCAGAGCCTGCTGGGGTTTGTGACTTTCACGATAATATTCGTGCGGCTCCGAAGCTATTTGCTGCATAATATTACACAAACGCTAAAAGGTGCAGTAGCTATGAAAGAAATATAGGACGCAAAAGGAAAACTAATTTTATTCATTGGTGTGAGTTCTCTTGTGTTTCAGAGACATCTGGTCAGCATGAAAGAGTAGGCCAAGATACCTCTTGGCGCAGTGGTTCCCAACCTCAGGACCACACAGGTGATCCTCTGGGCCTTGTGAATTGATCTACAGGACTCTCAGATCTATATTGTTCATACAAACACATTTCTTCACTAATGGTCCACAAAATCGCTATGAGGTTTGACAGTTATCCACAGGACCAGGAGGCTCTCTCGAGTGGAGGCCCTTCCAAGAGCAGTTGTGAGAGTAGAAAATTGAAACTTTTCACCTAGAAGAGGAAATGATCCTATACGGTCCAGTACGGAGACCTAGCAGTTACTTCCACTCGTGCCTGCACCGTAAGCTCATTATGCTTAAACAATGATTGTTGATTTGACTCTATGTGTTTTATTGGGATAATTGCATCAAGTTTGCGTAATACAGCAAATCGCAGCAGTCGTGGGTGGTGGCTGCTACTCTTAAGACACTGCTAAGACCACTTTTTTTAATTGAACACGATCTTTCAGTATTGAACATTTCGAAGTCATCTCTTTTTTTTTGCAGCTCATGCACAGTCAGTAATATTTAAAAAAACCATTTCGTGTTTTGCTCCAACATTCACTCTAAATGGTAATTTTTAAATTAAGGTTTTTTTTTTGTAAGGTTACCAGAAATTTTATTTTCTGCCTTAGCACAAACTATTCACTTGGCACATTTTGGGTGCAAAAATTATTTCCGTCGCTTGTACCATCAGGGAGCGGTTGACAGGAAAAGTCTGTTCTGTTAAAACGTAAGCAAACATAGAAATTTAAACAATATTGACACCAAAAGTTTCACCATTTTAAAGCCAATAAAAGAAGGAAGACATATCACAATGCCAACTACTGAAGATCTAAATCGCTTGGGTGGATTGAGGTTGAAGCCAAATTACAGTCAAACTAGAATCATGCTGCAATCAATTTGCGCATCCTTAAAACTGTCTTGCTCACCTTGCTTCGTGACAACTCCCATAATCCACAGGGGCGAAGATCCTGAAATCTGCTTTTCTTCCCGCTCGCGGATTAACGGAGTTGCGTTGGCTAAACACTTCTAAAAGTTCGCGAAATAACGCAGCGGCGCGAATACTTTGGCTGCGGATTTTCGGATGATCTCCCCTGCGGTGAGTCGCAGATTACAGGATTCCCGAGTCGGTCCCCCTCGGGACCCCCCCCCGCCCAGCCCTACTCCCGCACCCTGTCCGGCATCGCTGTGACCGTGGATTAGCGGAGGCTCTTCTGCCAACAGTCACACGATCAAGCAACGGGAAGGGCTGAGTCGAATATCGCAAAGACTCTCTGAGGTGATAGGGCTTCAGGTGAAGCCCTGCAATTGCTTGCTCGTGCCACTGTTGACGGAAGATGCGGCTCGAGAGAACCCATGAAGTTGGTCTTCTTTTCCGCCCTGGTTCAGTCGTGTGGGAAGACATGGCAGTACCTACACTTTACCCCACCACACACGATTCGCCAATCGACTGCTGGGTGCAGCGATGCACCTGGGAATTTGGAGATTTGGCAAATGTGTCAACGGCCGTGTCCGAAGGTGGAGTCTAACCGGCAACCTCTGGATTACAAACTCAGTGCGCGGTTCCTCACACCGCCTAAGGCTGCAGTGGCCCTACATTACTCATGTATGTGCTCTGAGGAAGGGCCATTTCCCAAAACGTCGCCCCTTTTATATTATTTTCTCTTTTAAGGTCACAGTGCTATTGCGAATGTGTATTTCGGTTTAATGAGATTGAGAATAAAGGGGAGTTCCTGTTCATCCTCTATGACAGTGCTTAATATTGGCTGATATTTCATCCTTGTTCATAAACGTTGAACATGACGCATTAACCCTGACATTGTAGTTGTGTGCACCTGGGTTAGCAATGTTGAATTAATTAAAATATGCTTCATCGTAGCCTCGGAGGTGCTTGTAGTGTTAACGGGATGTGAAGAGATTGAACACTCTATATGCAGTTAAGGGCATTGATAAATGTTACAAATCACCATTGTCAGTCATGGCCAATCCACTGCTGGATGAATACCTCTCCAATCCAGAACCATTTCTCACGATCATTTTCATTTATTCGTTCGTGATCAATGATTTAAAGACCGAACATTGAAGGGTAAAGATTTCAGAATTATACCGGGATCAAACCGCAGCAGTAAGGATCGGAAATGAACAAAGTGATTTCATCCAAATTAAAATAGGTGCGAGACAAGGCTGTGTATTTTCACCGGACTTGTTAAACTTGTACAGTGAGAAGGTCTTGAGAGAAACTGAAGGTTTGCCAGTGTTCATAATTGGTGGACAGAATGCAAATAACTTGCGTTATGCGGGTGATGTAGTTTTATTATCGTATTCAGAGGAGAAGCTGCAAGAAATTCTGGATTAGGTTGCTGGTAAAAGTCAGGAGACGGGTTTAACTATCAATTCTAGCAAAATAGAATGCACGGTAATTTCAAGGAAGAAAAATGTACCTGTATGCAACATCAAAAGAGGCAACGAAACTGTGAAACATGTGAATAAATTCAACTCTCTGGGAAGTTGAATAACATCAGATGGTATTTGTGATCAGGAAATAAAACGGAGGATAGGGATGGACAGAGACAGCTTTTTCAAACGATATTGATAAATAATAACATGTTTATGGGTACAAAACTAAGAGTTCTCGATAGTTACGTGATCCCAGTTTTCACGTATGCATCAGATTACTGGACAATATCACCAAGTATAGAAAAGAGATTTGAAGCAACTGAAATATGGTTCTTGACGCATCTTGAAGGTACAAGTCACACCTCAAATGAAGACAGTTTGTCACGAGTGGAATGTGGAAACAAGGTGTGAAATGAGAGAAGGGGGGGCAGTCGACATTTCTTGGGCATTATGACAGCAGGGGATTTAAAATCTGGTTATAACTGGAACATTTGAAGGAAAGAGAGATCGTAGACGACAGAGACTGACTTGTGTCAAGAGTCTCTCAAGATGAATAAACATATCAACAATGGACATTCTTAGAAGTGCAAAGAGCTGAGACTTGTGGAAGACCATTGCCACCAACGTCCTCTAGGATATGGTGCCTAGAAGAATAGGCACCGCCTAATCCTGTACAGGGTCGCGGGGGACGGAACCTATCCCGGCCGACAGAAGGCGCAAGGCGGGGGAATACCCAGGATGTGACGCCAGTACATCGCAGGACATACGTTTTGCCGCAATTTACTCAGCAGGCCAATTAACCTATGCATCAGCATGTTTTTTGGACTGTGGGAGGAAACCCGAGCACCCGGTGAAAACCCACGCGGACACGAGGGGAGAGAGAACACGCAAACTCC
>JAZEWT010000024.1:1195290-1206473 GCA_036362905.1 Mordacia mordax | reverse complement strand
CCAGTCTTATTCAATTGTTAATCAACAAAACAAATACTTGCACCCCCCCCTCCTTTTGTAACGGACAAATACACACGTATATTTATTAATAACCACGGGTTACATTTAATAATTAATAATAATATTGCACGGTGGCCCAGTGGGTAGCGGTCACTTCACAGCAAGAAGGCCCTGGGTTCGAATCTCGGCTCGAGTGCCTTTCTGTGTGGAATTTGCATGTTCTCCGCGTGTCCGCGTGGGTTTTCGCCGGGCACTCTGGTTTCCTCCCCACAGTACAAAAAACATACAGCCGCATAAGTTAATTGGCTTGCAGACTAAATTGCCCGCAATGCCCGGTGGTGGACTGGCCTCCCATAGTGGGTATATCCCTGCCTTGCGCCCTGTGTCTGCCGGGATAAGCTCCGGCTCACCGCGACCCTGTACAGGACTAAGCGGTTTCTGACAATGAGATGAGATGAGAATAATATTACAATTTATAGCGCACGCAAAGTCCATGCCTTGTCGATAATCCACGCTGTCTGCTTGGCTCTCTCTCAGACCCAGTACCACCTCTATAGTCAGTGAATGTGCAACATGTAACAGCCCTCTTGTCAATCTACTGCCGGATGGGCGCCTCTCTATAGATGCGTGTTTCACCAGGGTTTTGTAATAGTATTTCGTCATGCTTGTCAATACGGCTCGGTGAAAGCATTGGCGAATAGATGTGGGATCATAGATATATAGTACAACACTGGGCTTTGGTGCACTGCTCTCTACTGACCAAAGCGTTGCTCCGCAAGACCGATGGAAAATGTTCACCGCAAGGTGTTCAATTATTCAACCATCGAGCAAACTTTAACCACACTCAACTACTGATATTAATAATCATAATTGTATTTCAAGAGCGCTTTTCACCCGAGGGTCACAAAGCGCTGCACAGAGCTGCGGAGAGAACGGCACGTTAATAACAATGACATAAGAACGTTAAATCAGCAACAATAACGTTTTAAAAAAAAAATTCATAGTACTAGATGAGCTCCTGGTGATTTGTAAAAAATAAATAAATGCATTTTACGTTTAATAATTACAAACCTAAGCATAGCAAGTATGAAATAAAAGCAATCGAAGCCCACGCGGTTTGCTGAAGCAATTTAATTATTTTACCCGAGCTGTTTGTGTATTTATTTTTAATAGAAGCTTTTAATGAACAATAATCATGAAAAAAAAACAATATTACCATAGACATTTTAATCAAAGTAATACTTATGTAAGGTGCATTATCAATTTATTATTTTAATTATTATTGAACAATCACCATGAGTCATGATAAGTTGACTTCTGGATCAACCTGTGATGTAACAATCCACACAGCGCATGCAAGCACACCCTATTGTACGAGTTTCGTCGTGGACGCATTCCAGTCCGAGGTTGCCACGACATTACTTGACAATTAATTGAATCAAAGGTGAGTTAGGTTTGAAATTTGGTGTAGAGCACTGACACAGAATGTCCTGCTAGTGAAACCATTGTCCCTGGATCTTTAGTGCTCGATTTATATGAGCCAATGCAATTTGACAAATTTATATCTGGCTACAGGAATATAATAATCCACAGAATAGTTTTGTCGTTAATGGTTAGTGCACTTGCCAATAGTCTGCTTTCCGTAAAGTGCCAACAGGAGCACGCATATATCTCTTTTGCCGTGCATCTAATTGAGCAAATTAATTACGGGGTAATGTATGATGCACAGCTGCTGCTGCTGCTGATGATGATGATGATAACGATGATGGATAGACATGGAAAACACCGATGATGTGATTTGAATGAAGCCACGCCAGTTCCGTGTAAGGCCCGTGGCGATGTCACGGTGTATTTCACAGCCTTAAAAGGTCGCCCGTCTTGCAGCAGTGTGACCTAACTCCCGGACGTTTCAGTTGAACGACCCTTCACTGGTTATCAAGAAAAGTGTAGCCCTTGTCAGGAGGGAGGAGAATAACCAGCACGTGTCCATGAGGAGCTTTTTTTCTGAGCTACTCTTGATAGCAGGTACGGCAAAGGAACGAGTGGGAGGCAGAGAGAGAAAAAAATTAATGGCTTTGCAATATGCTGAAAAAGCGAGGAAAAGAAAAGACGTTTATAAATACGGTTCTGAAGGCACACCACCTTTTGTGCAGCAGGCGTGATTAAAAAGGCACAGGAAAGGATTAAGAGCTTTTACAGAGTGCTTTAATTCAGTGCGGGTCGCATGCTGCCCAGTGTATCTATAACCTTTCCCATCTCCACGGACATTTTGTTTTTTTCCTCGGTCCGTCTCCCCGCTCCATTCCTCTCGGACAATTGGGGGATTACGGGGCAGCAGCGAGAAGTCTCTACCATTGGCTGGGACCGGCTGCCCCTCGCCGAGGAGGAGGAGGAGGTAGAGGAGGAGGTTGGGGGCGGGGGCCACATTTCACGCTCGAGAGAACGAGATTCCCCCCCCCCTGCCCGCACGCTCCTTGGCGTGGACGGGGCTGAGGGGTCGGTGCTGGGGGAGACAGAGAGAGAGATATCTGGGAGTGTTTGTCCTCAACAGAGACGTTCGCCTGCGCTGTGTGGAGCCACGAGGTCATACACGTAATTATGCATTCATACAGGCGACCGGTAAATAATCGGTCCTGCCTTCAATGACCGTTGATTAAAGTTTTGATTAAGAAAGGAACCTTTTTCTACGCTTCGTCAAATATCTTAACAAAAGGTACTGTGAGCAAGTAAGTCCGGTCTGCCAAAACATTGTTTTCTTCCTTCTCCATCGAGGTATTACATTGGCTTTTAAAATGTTGACATCTAAATATCTAAACATGTGCCAAAATTTGATATATATTGGTATATATTTGGATACGAAAATCTAAGCAGTACACTACTGTTGTGTGGTACTCAGCACACTTTGCTTATCCCCCTTACTCTACATAACTCAGGGGTTCTTTCTAGTTTAAATACAATCTGACTGACACAATTAGTCTGAAAATGATTTAAAAACTGACACAGAACTTGCGGTGAAACTAAAATAAGTAACATGTGGTGCGGTAGAGTGACAGCAAAAGATGGAGCTATCGTGGAAGAGTAGATCGATTAATTACTAGTGGGATTCCGTAGAGAAACTCAATTACTCAATAAAGATACCCTCCCACTACATTTCAATATCTACCATCACCCATTCCTCAAACATATAATTTGCATTTTGTTGAGTGTGAGAAAACAATATAAATGAGTATATGATTGTTACAGTAAAATGCGGTTTAAGTAAAGTTTTTTTTAAATTGAGCTTATGGAAACGTACGGAAATCACATCTCTATCAAAACATGTTTAGGCCTGAGCAAGGGACACGGAACAATGTGAAAAAAGTCGAGTTGCCACGTGCGTCAAGGTGACCTCTCCACTGTCATACGAGAGCACTATTGCTGTAGTCAGGTCTATAACCAAATCCCCCGACTTGTGTCCCAGCTCATTTGATCTCAGAATGTAATCAGGAATAAGCATGGATAACACCTGGACTGAACATGGCTACGGTAAGTCACGTGGTGTGAGGATACATTGACGTGTACCGCGTCTGACTGAGGGCTGCATTTAACGGAGCTATCTGTATGCTGGCGTGTAAAAATAGCCAAGGTTTCACCTTGGTTTTTAACCTCTTCTGCAAATAATATAAGTGTTAAGATCTCCAAACACACAAATAGGCACCTTTCAAAAGGCATCGTGTTTGCAAAAATAAACCACACATGCTTGTGGCAAAACGTGCAAGCAATACGATTTGATAATTCACGCGTTGTCCTTGAATGAGATTGGCCCACACCAGAGACAGCCTTTTGCCACCTAGTCTCATCAGTCTTAGCCAAATGTTGCAAGCAGCTCAGGACAAAGGAAATATGAATGCGTTAGTAGCTCGGGTCGAGCTGTGTAATGCTGGTGTGTAATGTCTCAGAGTGTGGGCTTGGGCGACGAGTGAAAATTGACATTCGCCTACGTGGCTCTTGCGCACGCGCCTGGTATTGAGAGCGCACTGCACAGTGACGGCTGTGACATTTCAGCAATCTGTAGATTCTGTGGCTTCTGCCCGCGCTATCGGCGGAGGGAATTTGACAGTGATGGCTCTCAGAAGGCTAACCCGAGAGTGCCGAGGCATTTCATGGTGGGAAGGATCACAGGAACTTTTAATGTTACAGAGCACCGGTTAATCAGCTATGTATGGCAGTGACCTTTGCTTGATATGCCATGTTTTTGCAGTGTTAACCCTATAGCTCATCGATACATAAGCCTACGATGGATTGCTTATGAAGATTTATTTTCTGTAAAACAAAAATGTATATGTATTAATCGACATATTTTTGCTTAAATTTGTCAACATCATATGTATGGTTAGCGCCGCAGTTATTAATGTCTTATGTTGCGCTGAAATACAAAAGAGTTAAAATACTCTGCAATAATTAAAGTTAATCCTGGAGTTCAAGGTGTGTTTGGAGGCGCGATTAACATAATTCTAAAGATGGTCTTTCCCAGGCAAAATGTCACGTGTAATTAAATCCTGTATTGAAATGCTAAACGGATCCATATTTAGATGAAGGCATAAGGAAATGCAATTCTGAGAGCAACTTTTAAAAAAATGAAACACCTTTACACCTTGATTGAGAATCTTAGGTGTGCAGCACGTACCGGAACAGCAACATTAAAGATTATTGTGAGAAATGTGTTTTTTTTTTAAACATTAATGAATCGTACGCGTTATTGCCATGCACCGGAAATTGTGGACTTAGAATAACTACATCAGTAAGTGCGCACATCTCGTAATGTCCGGTGGGATTCAGACCGGCTTGTTGTTACTGAACGTACAAAGAAAACGCACCGTGGGAAACTGACAAATCTAGAAATACATTTGACCTACTTTCGAATCTTTTCCATGGGATGCTTGAATCGGCAACTGTTCCTGATAAATCAATATTTGTTAATTCGTATGAATTAGCAGCGAGAGAAAATCGGACCATATAATGGATATTTATTGAGCTGGCTTTGGGATTTTATATTGGATGCAGAGGTTAAGAGGCTATCTGTTTATCGTAGGACAGTATTGAAGTTTTTACTTTCAGCAGGGTACACAATTTCCTTTAAAGTCTTCTATCATGTTTTACTAATTAGAAACTGTACCTGGGTGCATGGGATTAATGGTCGTATGTTGAAATGCACGTGGCTACGTTAATTTCAGCATCGAGAGTAAAGGCAGTGTTGAAAATGTGTTCATTTATAAAAGACGAGTGACACCACATTACCAGTGGCGCAGAGCAACACATAGCAGCTTACAGACAATTGCGACCGGGCTGTTAGGTACTTAGCAAGAATTTGTAAGCATTGCTCTGGCGATATCAGACAACATTTAGTTTCGTGTTTTGAAATCTGACTAAAGTGAGGATAAAAACAGAACAGTGTACATTTTCATCAGAGGCGTCATTATCACGCTGAATTAGACCTTTAAAAGAGACAGATCATATCATTGGGAGGGATCACTTATGCGATGGGACTTTCCATTGATGTAAAAAAAACGAATGACGCACAACTCTCAGTCTCGATGCAATTTTCCAATTGTGACATTTCAGGAAGAACACTGTTGTGATTCACCGATAATAGGGGACCAATGAAAAGTGTTTCTTGAGCTGGATTAGATGAGAACCCACAAAGGCTATTTACATTCGTGACTAAGCCTAGGGTCGCTACTGAGATTATAAAGTTGCAAGAGTAAATAAAGAATTAACAATGTGGGGGCTTTTCTGTGGCTCCATGCGGGCATCGTTTGTGTTTGTGTCAGCAGGGAGGCATGGGACCTGCGTGAGGAGGCGAATGTCCCCATTGTGGTTTTTTTTATTCCGCGCACCAGGTACGGCCAATTCAAAAATCCGGTGGAATGGGATTCAGTCTTCCGACTCGCTAACGCGCTATACAGACACACTAACGCAGGACACAGACTCACGAACGCGCCGTGGGCTACACAGACAAGATTGGGCAGAACTGTCGTGGCTCCAGTGCCTTTCTGTGCGGAGTTTGCGTGTTCTCTCTCTCTCCCTGTGCCCGCGTGGGTTTTCGCGTGATATTCCGTTTTCCTCCCACCGTCCAAAAAGACGCTGCCACCTAGGTTAATTGGCATACTGAGGAAATCGCCCGAAAAAGTGTTCCCTGCGATGTACTGGCGTCACATCCTGGGTATTACCCTGCATTGCACCCTCTGTCGGGCGAGGCAGGTTTCTGCACACCCCCCCCCCTTCCGCCGACCCTGTACAGGATGAAGCGGTTACCGATAATGAATGAATGAATGTCGTGGCTCAATTGTCTCACTGCTCGTCCCTCCTTGTATCAGCAGCGGATTGTACACGTGCGTGGATCGTACAGACGCACGTGGACATTGAGTCAGGTATGCGAGTACGCACGCGTACGTGAGAGTATGGGCTGCCCGAGTGCGCTACGAACTGAGCTTCTAAACTCTCATCTCATTATCTGAAACCGCTTAATCCTATATAGGGTCACGGTGAAGCCGGAGCCTATCCCGGAAACATAGGGCGTAAGGCAGGAATACACACGACGACGGGACGCCGGTCCATCGCCGGGCATTGCGGGACAATTTTAGTCTGCGAGCCAATCAACCTATCCAGGAGCATGCTTTTGGACTGTGGGAGGAAACCGGAGTACCCGGCGAAAACCCACGCGGACACGGGGAGAGCATGCAAACTCCACACAGAAAGGCACCGGAGCCGAGAGACTCGAACCCGGGACCTTCTTGCTGTGAGGCGTCAGCGCTAACCACTGCGCCACCGCGCCGCCCTAGCTTCTAAACTGGAGACCCAAATTCGTTTTCCACCAATAACAGTGGCTTCCCCGAAATCGACTTAGCCTTGAATTAATATTAGACTGTTGTTATGTGCGCTGGAACGAACCGTTAAGCTTTATAGGTCTTTTTGTTTTAACAGTTGGCCAGTGGGAAGGGGTAAGCAAGTTACAACATTTTGTGGGCACCGGATCAAATTTAAGCAGGATAATTAACCTAGGTAGCATGTCTTTAGACTCTGGGAGGTAACCGGAGTACCGGACAAAAACCCACACGGACATGGGGAGAACATGCAAATGTAACACAAGATACCCGAGCTGGGAATCGAGCCAAGGTCTTCTTGCTGTAAGGCTACAGCGCTACTCGCTGTGTCACCGTGCCGATTCGGCGCTGTGGGGACGAAGGTAATCGGATTTGGTGCTGGCCACCCATCTCATTTGTATGATGTGCCGACCTTAATAGGTGCTCGCTAACGGAACTTATCCCAACCGTCTGTTATAGGCTGTGTCGGGGACCTTTGTCTTTTACGTGTGTGCATGCTTTTGTGTATGTGCGCGAGGCATTCAAAACATCAACTGGATCATGGATTTGAATTCCATCTCCCCCATCAATCCTCTTAGTCCAAAGTTGAAACACACAAAGGTCAGAGAGGTCAATAGATTAACCTTTTTTTTGGTGACCAACATTCTGAATAATTCACGGCAGATGTTGGCATTCATTTACCCATCAGTGAATCAAAAATACGGAAAGTTGTACGGGAATACTTTCAAAGCATTTTCATGTGCAAGGAATTGCGGAAATAGGTAGGAATTTGATCTGGAGAATGAACGAATACATTAATTATATCACTCCCATTTCATTCTGCACTTAAAAACAAAAGTACATGTATAACGACAATTGACTGAGAAGCCCCCTTGCGAGATAACTGTGTCGAGCGTTCCTTTCTCATTTGCGACGTTTTGCCACTCACGTTGGAGGCTTAATCAGGCATTTTGGAATGTTTTTTTAAATATCTCATTGTCAGAAACCGATTTGTCCTGTACAGGGTCGCGGTGAGCCGGAGCCTATACCGCGGCAGACACAAGGCGCAAGGCAGAGATATACCCACGATGGGACGCAAGTCCATCACCAGGCACTGCGGGCAATTTAGTCTGCAAGCCAATTAACCTATGCAGCAGCATGTTTTTTGGACTGCGGGAGGAAACCGGAGTGCCCGGCGAAAACCCACGCGGACACGGGGAGAAAACTCGCAAACTCCACACAGAAAGCAGCACCCGAGCCGAGATTCGAACCCGGGACCTTCTTGCTGTGAGGCGACTGCGCTACCCACTGGGCCACCGTGCCACCCGATTTTTAAATATGCTTCTGAATTATAATAACCTGGAAGGACCGTGAGCTATGGTCTAAAAAATATATATATTTTTTACTGGACAGCTAAACATGAATCTGTGATGAATGTATAAATAATAATGATAGTTGCACTTCAAGATCGCCTTTAACACTAGGGTCACAAAGCGCTGCACAGAGCTATGGGGAGAACTTCACGTCAACAATAACAACGACACATGAACGGCACATCAACAACAATAACACTTTTGTTACAAATCTCAGCTGTGGAGAGAACGGCTTGTCAGCGACAACAGCAAAAGCAGAGCAGTTTAATTGACAGTCAAATAATGGCTATAATTTTGAGAACAGCATAAAATAAGTGATAAAAATAATTGTTAAACAAACGAAGGAATAAATAATTGTTCTTGAGCAGTCACAGGTCGGCAGCGAGCCATCATCCCAGCACGACAACAGTGACCCGCATCAACAGTCCTCGACAGAGGACTTGAAAGCCTTACGGAACAATATTGAATATATATTCTACCCATAATGACTGCTGATGCTGTGGTTAGGGTGCCGCACTCTCTCCGCCACTTTAACGCTCACTCATCAGTTTGGTGAAGCAGAAACCACGGTGACTCATATGGCATGGGGAGGCTTTGATTCATGCTGGGGACTCAGTATGATTGAAAAATAACGCTCAACAAGAACACGTAGGGAGTTTCCTGAATGCCAGAAATTGGAATGAAGAAGAGAATCCACGTATTTATGAATCTCGACGCTAGAGAATCCACATATTTATGAATCTCGACGCTAAAGCCACCACTTAATATTGTCTTGGTGAGCAGTGTTTATTGTGCAGCCTCATGCATTCGGAGGATTGTAATCTCACAGTGATAATCCCAGCGATGACAATCCTATTGCACAAAGAGATATTATAAATGAATGTTTCTTGAGAGTTGTGATTTGAAGACTCACGTTTAGTCAGAGACAAATATGCAAGTCTGCAAGGGCTGTTAACCTGTATTCAAAGAAACGCAGTTGACTTAAAATAAAATGTAGCTATGACTTACAACTGCATCTCCTTTCATAGTCATTTAGGGTTCTGTTAAAAGGCATATACATGTTTATGTCCAGTCCCTCCCAGGATAATGTTCCCATGATAATTGAGATGAAATTACATGTTTTGGGGATGAATCTTGTCCACGACACATTGTATCCTCCTCTTTCACGATGTGCATCCCGAGATAATTTATTTTATTGAAGGAGGCTGAGCAGCAATGCCTAACGCGCCCTCTGAGGACATCACACTTGATTATAATGGGTTTCCAGCGGTGGCAGTGTTGGCCAGTTGAGGACCTTAAGCAGATAATTATATCTTGGGGCTTCCCCCCTCACCCCCTCCACTTTGAGTTCATGAACTCGGAGGGAGATGGCACGAGATGTAGACGGCAGGTAGAGATGCAGTGAGACGACGTAAATGTTGACACAATTACAGAATCTTCTGATGATGCCTCCGACACGGGAGGTGAAATGTCGTGAAGGAGAGAGGAGGAATGCCCAAAACACAGTTATCTTTAAAAAAGCAGCTCTTGAAAGAAACGTTCATATACAGAACCATGAAAACCCAAATCGATACAACCGTATTAATACCATCAGGTAGTGGAAGTGATATACATAACACCGATTTGCAGTGCGATTGGAAATATGTTTTTAGAGTCAGCGGTGGAATTTGTTTAAAAAATATCACCCTGTGAACGCTACACCGACTGGAGTTACATAGAGACTCATAGATAATATGGAGACTCATAGAGACACATAGAGACTCATAGATAATATGGAGACTTGTAGAGAAATATAGACACTCGTAGACAAACGTAGAGACTCATTAAGAAACTTAAAGACTCAGAAACATAGAGAATGTATTTCCGTCATTTCTGTGACTTCTGAGATGTAAAATAAGCACCCAAATTTAAAACTATGAAACCGAATATGTTCTCTTTGGGATTATTACTCCGAGAACACAGGTCCCATGCGTTTCTGATCAATTCCACCTCTGTTTACAGTCTATAGCACGAGATACAGACACGATAGAGTAGACACAGCTTCATTAGCTGGTAAGCTAATTTCGACTTTCATGTTTATAGGGGTTTATATTTGAGTTATGCCCTGCTTTATTAGCATGGACCCGGAGCCTCTTGAGATTATTGATCTCGTCTCAAGACTCACTGTGTAAAGCAGGGCTATACCCACGACGTGACTCCAAAACATCGCAGGGCATTTTTTTGGGGGGGGCAATGTACTCAGCATGCTGATTAACTTATGTAGCAGCGTGTTATTGGACGGTGGGAGGAAATCGGGGTACCCGTAAAACGTAAAGACGTTTATTAAGCCGCCTCACTGATTGCTCGCGTGCAGCAGCTTTGCTGCGTCGTAGCATCACCGTAGGGATTTCATCCAGCAGTGGATAGACCATGGCTAACGGTGCTGTTGCCTCATAGCAAGAAGTCCTGGGTTAGATTCCCAGCTCGACTGCCTTTCTATGTTAAGCATTCGTGTCCTCCCCGTGTCCGCGTTCGCGTTCGCTGTCGCAAGGTCCTCCGGTTTCCTCTCACAGTCCAAACACATGCTGCCGAGGTTAACTGTGCGGACAAAATTGTCCGAAGTTGTAACTTTCTTACTCATCCTCGCTGGACAACTCTTAAAAAAAAGAGCTACACAGCTCACCGATTCGTTCCAGCTTGAATAAAAAAACTGACTCAAAAATTAATTAATTGCATTGACTCCAAACGCATCTCAGTCGCTCGTGTAATGTGTCTCGCTGCCGCCTCTACTCGCCCCGTCAAGGAGAGCAGCATCACTGTGTGTCGTGAGGATCACTTGGCCATGGCTCGAACTTTAGAACCGGCTAATCCCGTTCCCCGAGTTCCCATCACAGCCTGATTAAAACGCGACTTCCCATTCATGCTGCATGGCTCTCAGTCCGTGCACAACTACTTGCCATGCAAATTCATCCCAACCGCCCCCCCCCCC
>JAZEWT010000024.1:1163494-1187581 GCA_036362905.1 Mordacia mordax | reverse complement strand
GAAAACCCACGCGGACACGGGGAGAGAGAACATGCAAACTCCACACAGAAAGCAGCACCCGAGCCGAGATTCGAACCCGGGACCTTCTTGCTGTGAGGAGACAGCGCTACCCACTGGGCCACCCCTATTCATTTATTATATATTATTTTACTAAAAAAAACCTTTTGCACTGAGGCTAAGTTATGTTCTTGTAAGGGCAAAATAAGAAATCTCATCAATTTTCTGTTTGAAAAAATATTTATTCACAGTATTGTGCGCAAAGATGTATATAATCCTCTTATCTGTGATGCAATGCGGGATATACTTTGTGGACATCCAGTTGATGAAGACGATGACGATGACAATCCATAATTCCTCGTTACGTACTCCAGCACGTTTCCGTGTAACTAAATCTACAAGTTTGACTAAACCACTCCTTGAAGTAGAGCAGCAAGAATTAACGAATTTATTTTCTCTTATCATAATACACCATTACGCATTGATGAGATGTGGAGAGGAACATTGACATTCATCCACGAAATCATGATGTTAACAATTGAATTACTGGCATGATGAACGGCTGCTGCACAATCTAAGATTAAGGTTAACATAGCTGATTAATATTTTATCATGAAGTCATATGTTCATGTGAAGGAGTATAGTAATTGCAGAAGTCGCCTTTGCTCCTAAATCACTTATAACAAGCGTTAAGTATAGTTTCCATAACCATATTAAAAATAAAAGAAAACCAATTAAGCTTGTTTTACTATTACTGTAAACAGCTGAGGGCACTCGCTTACGCTAAAGAAAATCTTTGACTCTGGCAAAACACGTCATTTGTAAACAATTATTGTGACGATGACATCAACGAGGTGGGAACAGTGACACGGCGGCTAACGTAATGCGCTAATATAAAGTGGGTGACCCGAGTTTTAATCCCTGGCCACAGGAGAGGCGAGTGATCACCCAACCGGTGTGAAGTTCTCACTTCACCATCGCACGCTCGTCAGCGCGGTGAAGTACAACAAACGACTTCCAATGACTGTTACAGCGTGTGAAGCCCTTCGTCCTGTTGCCGATCGCTCAATGGCGTCTGTGTTCACGTGAAATCCAAAATGAAACTCCGTTTCAAGAGATCGTAGAGGGCAATAGGACCTCTGAATCCTGCATCTATATATAAATTTGGGGTAGGCAGGCTTCAGGTCACCGATAATTCCCTGGCCTGTCATTGGCTGACAACCTTTCTGACGTCACAACCAGCCCACGAGATGGCACACAAAGTAACCTGTATCGTCACAATTATTTTAATTTATTGCAACAGCAACGCAAGGAATTTTTAATTTATGCCCTTGCTGTGTCACGTGACAACTCTGCTTAGTCCTGTACAGGGTCGTGGTGAGCCGGAGCCTATCCCGGCAGACACAGGGCGCAAGGCAAGGAAATATCCACGATGGGACGCCAGTCCATCACCGGGCACTGCGGGCAATTTAGTCTGCAAGCCAATTAACCTATGCAGCAGCATGTTTTTTGGACTCTGGGAGGAAACCGGAGTGCCAGGCGAAAACCAACGTGGACACGGGGAGAGAACATGCAAACTCCACACAGCAAGGCACCCGAGCCGAGATTCAAACCCGTGCCTTTCTTGCTGTGAGGCGACAGCGCTTCCCACTTGGGCCACCGTGCCGCCCTGTTTATTTTATAACATCTGCACAAATTGTTGCCGTGAGCTTGTTTATTTACCTTTTGATTTTCAATGTTGCTGCGTTGGTCAGATGGAACGTGTGCTGTGTCGCAGCAATCCCGCATCTGGAGCTTGCAAGCTCACGGGGTGCTTTCTTGCTGCAATGATGAACACCCATTGATAATGGTGGCCGTTAAGTGTAATCCTAATTGAGGACATGCCCACGTGCTGTTCGAATTTATCAAATGCGGACCCTGACGCCAGCACACAACGACTAACTCCTGTGATCGACGTCAAGGGATCCTTAACGTCCTCTGTCAAGCAGATGGAGCGTGGTGCATTATGGTTATTACACCGGCAAATCATTATGGTTATTATACCCGCGGGGTTGTAAATTATTATTTTTAATTTTAAATGCATCATTGCGACTGGATGCTTCTGTGGTATAATGGGTGGCTCACTAGGCCTCCCATCAATAGGGTTCGATTCCATCTCCCGGTGTGGTAATTGAAACAGTGGTGGAAAATCTTTTTTTTATATATATAAGTTGGCCTCTGTCCACCAAGCAATATGAATGGTTTTAGTTGCCCTGGGGTAGCGAGTGGGTGTTTCCATCTCTTCCACGGAGGCAGTCAATCAGGCTTTATTCAATCTGGAAGGGATCGTCTGGGTATCTAACGCTCTTTAACGGTTGTACGGCTCTTTCAAAGATGAATACAGTTTAGAACATGCGCAAATTTCCACGTCTGGTCATCGATACGGAGGTGCGAGGAAACTGGGGGAGTGGGGGTGCGGGGGAGTCAGCCAGGCAGCCAGCTGGCACCAACCTGCCAGACACTGCTCCTCATATATTGTGACGTTATCGGCCAAATAATGACAGAGTGATTTTTAGTTGTGGGAGGAAACCGGAGAAGACGGAGGAAATCCACAGAGAATAGGGAGAGAATACACTCACGTGACACAAAAAGGCACCCAAGGCATGAATCTAACTGCCTCAGGCAGGACTTTCTTGCCGTGAGACACAGATGTTGCCACTGCCTTTCCAACTACAATGGGGTGAGCAAGGTATTGCACGTCAGTAAGATTTAAATTATGAAAACAAATGACTTGCAACTGCTTTCATAATAGAGCGATCAATATACAATCACCATATAATTGGCATAATCAATCATGTTGTAGCGTTAGTGTTTATTGTTTACTTGCACACGAATTCATAAGTCATGGCCTTTTACAACGCTATGATCAAACGTGTTAAATATATAATTGCTCTTAAGGGCTGCTCTTTCAAGATGGCCGTGTCGAGTGTCCCGCCTCTTTCCTTCGCTCGACACGGCTCTCCCGAAATATCAGCTCTCCAGAGCAATTCTCACACAGTGAGCAGTGAGGGCCTACATCATCGCATCTTGTACGTCTTTTTAATGTGTACGTTAACGGGTCTTTACCGAAGACTGCGCTTATTCTTATCATTGTTAGTTAGTGGTCTATAATTCTAGTTATGGATTTCCGCACGTTTCCCTTGGATAAGGGCCTAGACTAATGAATCATAGCTTCGTCCCCTGCACAGACAGTTTTTTTTTATTCCATTAAAGCTCCATGTCCCTATTGCCAGAGTTTTGGTCCAGGGATTGGGTCGTCGAGGCCCCCCGCCACGACTGCTACCAAAACCACATTGCACCGGCCCCTCACGGACCTTCCTGCGGGTGGTGAGCCTACTGGAAGGCGGGCCCACGTCGCCATTTCGGGCTGAGCCCGGCCGGGTCCCGTGGGCAAAGACCCGGCCACCAGGCGCTTGCCTGCGAGCCCCAACCCCGGGCCTGGCTCCAGGGTGGGGCCCCGGTAACGCCAAGACACATTCATTTGCATTCCAAGTCCGATTTCGTGAAATAATCTCGCAAGAAGCCATACGTCTGGCACACCACCCCGGCGAAAATATGCAACGATTTTCTAATACAGTAATGGCATGCATTTCCAAATTGCACATTCCAAATTCAGCAGCGTTAGTTGTGATGATTGCTTCGAAAAGCTGTTCTCTCGGGACAGCCGCGTCGATCGCTTCCTCTCTCCTCCACCTCGCGGGGAGAGGCATCCTCAGGCGCAGTGCGCACTCTTGCGGCCGGAGGATGCCTCTAACGTGCGAGGGCGAAACTTCGCGAGGTGGAGAGAGGGAGAGCGATCGACGCGGCTGTCCCGAGAAAACAGCTTTTCAAAGCAATCATCATGCATCGAGCCGCGAAAACCTGCATCATTACAGCATTAGTTTTGTTTACAATGCGTTTTTTCCCCTCCCCTCGTCACCACTTTGAGTTTTAACGGCGGATTAATTTTAATTGTACTAAGAAACCTGTTGATGCCTTTCACAAAAGGTGGTCGACTCTGCCAGCACGTAAAAAAAAAATATCGACGCAGTAAATGGAATAGCCAGCATGCAACGCGGGAGAATAATTCTGAGAGAGACGAGAGTAACTACCCATGAATTATAATGCGGTCAACGGAATGCTGTTGTTATTACAATGACCGATTACATAAGCAAGACGGTAGGCCTAAATTATCACGACTTATTTATGAGAACAGGAATTTTTTTTACGTTTTTTAGTTTATCCACGTGAGCCAAATAGGCTGCGCTTCATTATATATATTTTTTTACTATTCTTAATTAAAAAAAATTGTATTGATGTAGGATTCGGCGGCTCGATGCGTAATATTTTTTTTTCCAAAAGCCTCTCTTTCGGGATAGCCGCGTCGATCGCTCCTCCTCTCTCCTTCGCCTCCCACGTTGGAGGCGTCCTCAGGCGCTCTGTGTGCGAGTTATTTGTGTGGCTGTGCTGTTGACATCTCGTGAATGTAACGCGGTCACTGCGCGAAACATCAATTTTAGCTGTTGCAGCGATTGATAGCTGTGGCGTCTCGGGCATCGTTAGCTTAACTCGCTAAACCGCGATTCCATTGCGACTGTTTGGCAGTCTCACAACTTTTTACTTAGATACTGACCGCAGGATTAACGCTCCTCGTGTGTTCCCGCAGTCGTCAGCCACACACTGATAAATATATCCATTACAGCTCCGTAGAAGCACTCGCAATATATTCTGTTGCAGAAATCCAGCATCCAGTGTGAAGCAAGTTCTCCAGGCATTTAATAATAACACATCTCTATCTTTGTGCATATTTGTTTCTGGAACTATTTCACAAGCAGGAATACATCTTGTAAACAATGTTCAACTACTCCTCACGTATACATATAGATATG
Source organism: Mordacia mordax (assembly GCA_036362905.1). Lineage (NCBI taxonomy): Eukaryota > Metazoa > Chordata > Hyperoartia > Petromyzontiformes > Petromyzontidae > Mordacia > Mordacia mordax. Next base: position 1,182,677 of record JAZEWT010000024.1, on the reverse strand, counting down.
GGATGCTGCCATGCGGTAATCGCTTGATTAAGTCGTAATTTTAGAGATCCGTATTTCGATCTGCTGGCGTGGCAGTTCAAACAAAGGGTAGATTTCCTAAATCCCTCACACCCTGGCCACCCAGCAGTATGAGCACACCGCAGTCAATTGGCGGATTATGTGTGGTGCGGTAAAGCGTGGGTACTCATCCGTCTGGTCAGAGTGAAATAGCGAAATGAATTCATCTGCTGGAGGCCCTTCCGTCGCCCATAACGCAGCAAGCGAGCAAGGCAGAGCGTTGCCGTCTTAGTATTTTGCGCAGACACACACAAGTAATCATTTCTGAACTCTGGGCAATCACTCAGCTGGGTGTTGGAGACCACAAGTGGTCCCATTTCACACAAGGTCCCCTTGGTGGCATCTTCGGAGAGATGAAATTGAACGCGCTGTTCTAAAACACACACTTAAGGGGAAGCGGGCAGATTTACATTCGCGGTATACGGGCGCACGCGTTCCTTCAGCATTAGCATGAAATTGTACCCTAATTAAAGCATGCACGTGGCCAGAAAATATAAAAATAAGATTCGGTTTGCCCCCCCTCCCTCCAAAAAAAAGTCGAGCACACAGCTCCCGAGGTAAATGAACATCTACATTCACAATATGCGTTCGCTTAGAAGATTTGCATCATAATTAGGAAAATATTAAAAATAATGTAGTGTGATTTGGTTAATATTCTGATCTCTTATAAGCGGTAAATACTATGGTTTAAGAGCAGACAGCGGTGTTTGTTGACTGTGCTTGGTGTTTATTCAAAGTTAATGCCGGTATGTAACATTACGCATACTAATTTCATTGCATTGTTACGCAATCGTAGCATTAGCAAACAGGAGCGAGATATATTTATATACGCGTCATTAGCGCAACTGTGATTCATGTAGAAGGCAATACAACGGGCGGCAAGGTGGCCCAGTGGGTAGCGCTGTCGCCTCCTCACAGCAAGCAGGTCCCGGGTTCGAATCTCGGCTCGGGTCCCTTTCTGTGTGGAGTCGGCATGTTCTCTCTCCGTGTCCGCGTGGGTTTTCGCCGAACACTCCGTTTCCCTCCCACAGTCCAAAAAAACCATGCTGCTGCATAGGTTAATTGGCTTGCAGACTAAATTGTCCGCAGTGCCCAGTGATGGACTGGCGTCCCATCGTGGGTATATCCCTGCCTTGCGCCCTGTGTCTGCCGGGATAGGCTCCGGCTCACCGCGACTCTGTACAGGACTACGCGGTTTCTGACAATGAGATGAGATGAGACAATACAACACACTCCGTCAAAATGTTCACACTGCAGTCAATCGCACACACCTAATTCATCCAGAGCAGCATATTCCGAGACAGCAGAAGTGTGATACAAGCACACACTTCTGAAGCTACTATATCTTATGTCTGAGTCGTTCATTTCTGCGACATGAATTCCAATCGCACGTTTTATTTAGCCTCACTTTGAAACCGTTGTCAGCTAAATGATATTTTTAGAGCGTTTATGTTTTCTCTCTCTCTCCGAATTGTCACTGGGAGTTGAAAAATGTGTTTTCAAATGTAGCTTCTGAATCATATTTTGTCGGAAAGATCCTTTTGCTTAGAAACTGCATTTCTGTACAAGTGAGTCAAACAAATCAAATGTGGTTTAAAATGATTCATGTCAGTCATCGATGTTAACGTGTCTGTGCGTGTGTACTATTCGCTGTTAATGACCCGATAATTGGAACACTTTCCTCCTGGAAGTAAACGCGAACATTACATCTCAAGCACTGTGAGCAACCACCACTGCGGGCGGTGGCTCTAACAATAACCATGTTATTTATAACGAGATGCGCAATTGCCATGCCTGGTCATGAACGAGACTTTGTAGGCGCAGCGAGGAAATCGCAGGGGGGTTGGGGGGGGTGTAGGGGAGTCAGCCGGCGCCAACCCGCCAGACACTGCGTCCTATACCATCACGATGCAATCGGCCCATTAACGATCGCGTGAGTTGTGGGAAGAAACCGGAGCAGTCGGAGGATATCTACGCACACCAGGGAGTGCGGGTAGACAAAAAAACTCCACACAGAGAGGCGCCCGGGGCAGGGGAATCGACTTGCTGATGGGAGGTCACGGGACAGAGCCGGGTGCGATGGGGGCTCCCTGCCCAAGACACCACACGCGGGGGCTCCTCCAGGCTGCAGTCGTTATCTCTTGAGATTAAAGTGGCGGGGGGGGGGTTATGCGCGCGTGTGTTGATGCGCGATAGTGAGCATCGCGAAGTGAGATGGAGGAGCGGAGACGCGGGGTCGGCGCGCCACCAATTACACTGGGGGGGCCGCGCTGGCGGACACACAGATAAATCGTCTCATTTGCTGCACGCACAGGCAAGCAGCTTCGTGTCCTTTCCACGGCAAGGGTGCGATGGCCCGCTCGCTCACACGCGACACGCACGCCATACAAGCGGAGCTATTAATAAACACGGCGGATCCATTAAGTGTCGGTTTATTATGATTTATTGTACTTTCCCGGCTCCCTCTGAAACGCGATGCCTTCGCCTGAATTCGTTATCTAATATAATCGCGCAGTTTTTTTTTTAAGCAGAATCCTGTGCGTTGCCTGCGTTAATAATCGGAATCGTTTGTTCACCAGATGAAGCTTCACCGAGTCTTACGAATCTTAAGATGGATCCCGTTTGGGATTGGTGTGCGTGGGACAAAACTAATCTAACACTACAATAAAATAACACTCAGCAAGTTGTATCTTTATTTTGTTTAACCAAACGAAAACTCAAGAGGCCACATGATAATCTTATTTTGCAAAAGGTGACCCAAGCCCATCAATAACGATAAGAGTAAAAGAAATTAAATAAAGTGTGGTAACTGCCTCCTTGCTATGTACCGCAAATAAATAAATGAGCTAAACAACCACTTAAGAGTAGTTAAAAATCGATACTAATTTAGAACCCTTTGCCAATACAGCTGCTAGACGAAGGCCCTCTCATATTTGTCATGGGCGCTTACGCGTGTCTGTGATAGGGGTTGTCTAACCATACTTCACCATGTGAGTCAGTGCAGGTTGTAGAAGAGAGAGACCCAGGATGGAATCAGATATGAAGCACCCGTGACACCACAGGTCGCGACATTGATTGTGCAGTGCGTCAACTGCTGCCGTTATGCGTCCGTATAAAATGTGTGCATAATTTGAACACTTGCATTATGGACAAAGACGCTTGGTTTTTGGCAGACGTTTGAATGAAAATCGTATTTATATTAGCCTACACATTTACAAATATAATGTCAAACATGCCTTAATTAACGGGATTTTGTGCATTATACTGTATCCTCAGCGCAACTCCACCCCCAACACGAGATGTAATTAGGAGTTGAATATAATAGTTACTTGACCTATGTATTGACTAATTAAGTCGCATCTGTCAGATCGGAGCGGCGACGACATTTCCTTGAAAGAATCGATCCCCGTCATGTTCACAGCAACGCGCCAGTGTCTTTCAGCACCGCGTGGGGGCAGCGATACAGGAGACATGGCTGCTTGGAATTGTTGATACATGTCATATCATTGTCAGAAACCGCTAAGTCCTGTACAGGGTCGCGGTGAGCCGGAGCCTATCCCGGCAGACACAGGGCGCAATGCAGGGACATACTCACGATGAGACGCCGGTCCATCAGCGGGCACTGCGGGCCATTTAGTCTGCAAGCCAATTAATCTATGCAGCAGCGTGTTTTTTGCACTGTGGGAGGAAACCGGAGTGCCTGGCCGAAATCCACGCGGACACGGGGAGAGAACTCGCAAACTCTCATCTCATCTCATTATCTGAAACCGCTTAATCCTATATAGGGTCACGTTGAGCCGGAGCCTATCCCGGAAACACAGGGCGTAAGGCAGGAATACACCCGACGACGGGACGCCAGTCCATCGCCGGGCAATGCGGGACAATTTTAGTCTGTGAGCCAATCAACCTATCCAGGAGCATGCTTTTGCACTGTGGGAGGAAACCGGAGTACCCGGCGAAAACCCACGCGGACACGGGGAGAGCATGCAAACTCCACACAGAAAGGCACCCGAGCCGAGATTCGAACCCGAGACCTTCTTGCTGTGAAACGACAGCGATACCCACTGGGCCACCGTGCCCACGCCTTTGACGATACATACGGGGTCTTAATCAAGCGTTGTGAGACGCGAAACTCGTTCTAAGTTCAGACTCGGAAAAAATATATTTTTTGGTTCCATCAGACTTTTCATGATGTTACACTAAACACAAAACGTGCACGAGCTATTGAGATACCGTTTTTACTACTCTTTGCCAGGCACACGATTTAGAAAAGTTTTGGACCTGCAAGCAACCCGCTGCATAATTTTCACATTTCTCGGAAATTGGCATTCACGCGTTTATCATCTTGAAGAAAAATATTGCATTTTTAGAAGACGTTGGGACGATAAGTCGTGCCGGATTGCACTCGTTCCTTGGCCGGGCCTGGTGAATGAAAGGCTTTTATCTTCCTAGAGCAAGCAGCACAGCCACGGAGTCGTGTATTAATCTCATCTCATTGTCAGAAACCGCTTCGTCCTGTACAGGGTCGCGGTGAGCCGGAGCATATCCCGGCATACACAGGGCGCAAGGCATTGATATACCCACGATGGGACGCCAGTCCATCACCGGGCACTGCGGGCAATTTAGTCTGCGAGCCAATTAACCTATGCATGTTTTTTGGACTGTGGGAGGAAACCGGAGTGCCCGGCGAAAACCCACGCGGACACACGGGCAGAACATGCAAACTCCACACAGAAAGCAGCACCCGAGCCAAGATTCGAATCTGGGCCCATCTTGCTGTGCGGAGGAGGAGGCGACAGCGCTACCCACTGGGCCACCGCGCTACCCGGAGTCACGCATTAATCCAGGAGTTTAATCGCCGTGGGGAGGAGCAGAGCTGATCGTGGCCGCTGGTCTCAGCAACAACGCAGTGAGGGCCGCACGTCTGTGTCAGGGCCGCTTTAAAAAATTCTCCACTTCCACAGTCACGACAACGCCTGTCATTTACATGGCAGTTTCAGCAGAAAAAAAAAGAGAAAATAATTCTCAGCGGTTGATTGCCTTGATTAAATAAAGAACATTGAGATTCTGAATCTGATAGCGTGACCATATTAACTTACCATAGATTTGTAATGTGTTGCACCCCTTTGTATCACCTTACATGGCCCGCAGTGCTTATATTTTTTATATCTCAAAGCGCTCTCGTTTCATTTAAAATAACCTCTCTCTCATCTGCGTGAATCAAATTAATATTGCATCAAAAAGAGGCATGTCCTCAAGCATTACTTTTATACAACGCGTTAATAATACATTAATGTATTAATTATTTCGTTCGTTAATACATAGAACAGATTGTAAAACGCACAAATTGAACTTAAACAGGGCACTCTGAGGTGCGACGGAATACATTGTAGACGTGGCAGGTGGAATGTCGCGAATGGGAGAGGAGGAGAGTGGAGGAAAACTCGACACAGGAATAAACAAATCTCATCTCGTGTCATTGTCAGAAACCGCTTAGTCCTGTACAGGGTCACGGTAAGCCGGATCCTATCCCGGCAGACACAGGGCGCAAGGCACGGATATATCCACGATGGGACGTCAGTCCATCACCGGGCACTGAGGGAAATTTAGTCTGCGAGCCAATTAAGCGATACAGCAGCATGTTTTTTGGACTGTGGGAGGGAGGAAACCTGAATGCCCGGCGAAAACCCACGCAGACACGGGGAGAGAACTCGCAAACTCCACACGGAAAGCAGCACCCGAGCCGAGATTCGAACCCGGGACCTTCTTGCTGTGAGCAGGCGACAGCGCTACCCACTGGGCCACCGTGCCGCCCGGAATACACAAATACTGTTTTTAAAGCGCGTCATGTGGAAGGAATTCGAAGACAGAACGCTTCAGAGGCACAAAGAAAACGCAGAAGCGAGGGGGAGGGGGGGGCAGCCACGCAGTAAGCCAGCGACAACATTTACCAGACATTGCGTCCCGTATATTGTAGTATTGGCCGATTACTGAAGGAGTTTTGTTTGTGTTGTGGGAGGATATGGGGAAAACCAGAGGAAACCCGCACAGAAGAGGGGAGAGAGAAAACACACAACCACACACAGAAAGGTGTCCGAGGCACGAACTGAACTTAACTTTGTGAGGCTCAGATGTTATAGCTGCGGCACTGCCACCGCTATCCCGAAAGAGCAGCCTTTGTGAGCAATTCTCAGTAAGAGAAAGGTCTTCAGATGTAGACAGAAGGATAATATTAATACTGATGTGGGGTGTCCTCCGGTGCCTGGGATAATAATAATAATTGCATTTATGAAGCTCTTTTCACCCGAGGGTCACAAAGCGCTACACAGAGCTGCAGTGAGAACCGCACGTCAACAACAACGACATGAGAATGGATAACCAGCAACAGTAAAGTTTTTTTGGGTTTGTTTTTTTACAAATCCGGGCTATGGATGTTGTAACTTGCTTACCCCTTCCTGCTGGACAACTATTACAAAGAGCTACATAGCTCAACGTTTCCTTCCAGCTTAAATACAAACTTACTGACTGTATTTTAACTGAATTTTAACAGTATCTTAATTTTACCATTATCCAAATAAATAATTTGGAGAAAGGGAAATAACTAATGACGCCATAAAAAATATATAATTTGTATCTTGACTAGGGGTTTTAACACAAGTTATCAAACTATTCCTTAGATGATTGTAACTCTGGCCCATTTTAAATTGGATCATTTCTCATGGGTCCAAGTCTTCACACTTTATCCATTTCAATATCCACAGCCAATTCGTGAAATGCTCCTATCAAACCAAGCAGCCTCGTGGAAGTACACAGCGCTCGCTCAGAAAAGTTACCCCCGTTGAGACGTGGTGCAAAATATCAATCGGAACACGCAAATAAAAAACAAACCAGTCCTCCACAGAATTTGTTTTTCAAAGCCATGTGGACTTAGCGCCAGAGGGCGGTTCAATCGGGGGCGGCTGTACAGACTAACACAGCGTGGCCTCGATGGGCCACATGTGTGCAGAGAGCAACACGTTCCCTTGACTCATAGTGTGGACCTGCAGATCAATTAGACGCCACCAACACCTGCTCTAGCCTAGCCTCCCCCGTAATGAAAAACAACCCCGAATCGGCATCCAAAAAAAAAACCCGATCACGGGCTCGTTTAACTTTCCTTGCCATATGCTCGGCGAAGAAGCCCTACGTGAAGGGCTCGTGTGCCTCGTCAAGACACGCGGATGAACGGTTGTCGTCCGACGCACAGGGGCGCATCATGCAAAGACAACCGCCGTGTCCAGGTCAAGGTTACGTAACAGATCATACCCGCCGCTCCAGTGTCCTCTTTGCACCTTCGACAGGAAATCACCCAATTTACGAGGCGATGTTGCCAACGCAAGAATGCCGGGGCAGAGGTGACCGATTGTGAATACGGGGACGAAAACCTTGGTTTGGCAACGAAGGTGATACGGACAGAAGCCGTCTATACGAGACCTGTCTCATGGTGGGCATATGTTGTCTTTTTTGAATTTGGTGTAAATTAGACATTCCTGTACATGGAGATAAAACCACTGTGCTATGCAAGTCAAGTGGAGCTTAGTTGTCATCACGGCCATATGCAGTACAGCGCACAGCAGAGACGAAATGACCTCCTCCTTGGGCCATATGGCGCAACACGGACGCATAGACAGAGGCAAAGCATGTTTGGAGGATAATAATACACTTGTTAAAAATAAGGGGCGATACTAAAGTAAACTAAACAAATAAATTGTCATGAAACATCTTTGTTAAAGAAGTGCCTAGAGGTTAATTAAGTATGTTTTACTGCTAAATGTTCCGAGGTATCGTATGATTAAGTTGGTTTTGAGTTATTAATGGGCGGTGGGATGGCACGGTGGTAATATCTGCGCCTTAGAGAAAGCAAGTACTGGCCGAGGCAGTTCACCTCCTGCCTCGGGCTCTTCTCTATGTGGGGTTTGTGTATCGGCGATGGACTGGCGTCCCATCGTCGGTATATCCTTGCCTTGCGCCCTGTGTCTGTCGGGATAGGCTCCGGCTTCACCGTGAACCTGTATAGGACTAAGCGGTTTCAGACAATGAGATGAGAGTTTGTGTGTACTCCACCTGTTCTACGTGGGTTTCCTCCGGGTTCTCTGGTTTCCTCCAACGACGTAAATTACCACACCTTGCTTAATAGCCCGCTAACATCACAATATACAGGAGGCAGTGTCTGGCGGGTTGGCGCCGGCTAATCGCCTGCATCCCTGTCTCGTCCATGACCAGCTGTGGAATTTGTGCAGCGCGTCATAAATAATTGTAAAAATGGAATAAAAAACTGTCTTAATGGAAAAAAATGTACCGTACATAATGCGAAATATAGTTGAGTGTGTTCCCGAAATCCTTGCATTTATAATATAGTATGACACACGTATCTATCGATTGTACGTTCTTGCACCGAGTTACTCGATATAATGCCACAGCAGCTCATTTTATCTCAAACAGCGGCTAATCCTTTCTGAGGACATAGCCTGTGAAATGCAGCAGGCAGCTGTGCTCCGTGTCCGACCACACAGCCAGTATCCAGCGCGTGAAGAATTAGGAGGCGCACAGCGGATCCCCAGCGATTTAATTTTCACAGAATCGGCTCAATATGCATCTACCGGTGGAAGTTGAAACTACCCGTTCAATTAACCCCACCACCTTTTAATCTTGAAACAACTGCGGCAGAAATATTTAATAGGAAGCAGAGAGGGCATTCAATTCACCACGGAATGGATTTACCAATCTAGAAAATGTCTCATTTCCAAAATGAATCAAAGCGTTATTACTCTTTGCACGAGACAAACAATGAGTGCTGTGCAGAGAGACATCTATTAAAGTGTGGTAAGATGGGCATTAAAGTTTTAAGAGCGCAGACATTGCCTGCGTAATATAAGCAACACGTGACTCCCTGCTAATTACGTTTGGTATTTAAATGTGTGACATTAGCGGCAGCGATGCAGACAAGTGACGGGGGAAATAAATAAATAACTCGCCGGCCTGACTAGTATCTGTCGATTCGCCGAATGTGGCGGGTTACTACCAATTTACATAGCCGTCTATGAAATGAATACGATTCAAGCGAATGCATTTTAATACCAGGGTGGGTTCAGATGTGGCACGATTGACCAACTGGAGTCACAGGTTTACTGTCGCGGGGATGCGCAGGTCAGGCGGTGCTGTCGGATGATAGGAAACTCATGGAAGTTTTGAGAGGGGAGAGTCGCAGCTCTCTCTGTTCCACGCGGCGCCGACGGACAGCGTCCGGAGTCTGCGAGGTCACCTCTGAGCCGCCGCCGCCGCCGCGTCACACGATCATCGCGGTTCGACTCCCTCCTCCGTCCGCCTCTTGAGTTAAATCCGCACTTCGAAGCGGCGCTGTTAAGCCGACGCTCACATGACCGCGTCTGCGTCGACAAACTCAGGACAACAACACGTGCCCACGTTCCAACAGCAGCTACGCTTCATTCACTATTTACTCGCTGGTTCTCACGGCTCGATGCCTGGTGGTTGCTTCCAAAAGCTGCTCTTTCGGGATAGCCGCGTCGATCGCTCCTCCTCTTCTCTCCTTCGCGACGTTCCGCCTCCCAAGTTGGAGGCATCGTCAGGCGTTCAGCGTGGGAGGCGAAACGTCGCGGAGGAGAGAGGAGGAGCGATCGACGCGGCTATCCCGAAAGAGCAGCTTTTGGAAGCAACCATCAAGCCCAAGTGTTGCAAGGAGCTACTACTTTCCAGGTTACTCTCGCCGGGTAAAGTATATTTTTTAATAATTTATGTTGACTTTTATAATTTATCTGGCTTCTAAAAATACGGATTTATTTTTCTCATCTCATTATCTGAAACCGCTTAATCCTATATAGGGTCACGGTGAAGCCGGAGCCTATCCCGGAAACACAGGGCGTAAGGCAGGAATACACCCGACGACGGGACGCCAGTCCATCGCTGGGCATTGCGGGACACTTTTAGTCTGCGAGCCAATCAACCTATCCAGGAGCATGCTTTTGGACTGTGGGAGGAAACCGGAGTACCCGGCGAAACCCACGCGAGCACGGGGAGAGCATGCAAACTCCACACAGAAAGGCACCGGAGCCGAGAGATTCGAACCCGGGACCTTCTTGCTGTGAGGCGTCAGCGCTAACCACTGCGCCACCGCGCCGCCCGGATTTATTTTTTTCTTATAACTAAATGTTGTTCCAGGACGGTGCGGGAGTACAGTGAGTGGCGCTGTCGCCTCGCAGCAAGAGGACCCGGGTTCGATTCCTGGCGCGGGTGCTTTTCTGTGTGGCGTTTGCGTGTTCTCCCCGTGTCCACGTGGGTTTTCGCTGGGTACTTCGGTTTCCTTCCACCGTCCAAAAACAGGCTGCTGCCTAGGTTAATTGGTCTGCTGAGTAAATGTTCCTGTTCCCCAATGCCCTACGATGTACTGGCGTCACATCTGGGGTATGACCCCACCTTGGGCACTCTGTCTGCTGGTATAGACTCCAGCCCCCCCCTGCGACCCTCTACAGGATTAAGCGGGTATTGATAAGAATTATTATATTCTTCCAATTATAAACCACAGCTGTAGTTTAATGACACGTGCGATGGCCAGACAATTTTTTTCTTCGAAGTAGAGGTCACATTGTTGCGAGCAATTGCAATTACCTCCGCTGTAGACACATTTTCTCAAGTGTGGGTGAACACAGCACATCTTCATTTAAAATCCTACTCCGATCAATTCTATGCGCCACTGGTGCAGACGGAGAGTGATCGATTGCTGCGTATTTTTTGTTATTTATAGCAGAATGAATTGAGGATTTGTTTTGCAAGATAAGAAACTGCATAACGGCTTTTGGCCATATCTCCCAACAAGTTTCCACAACCAGTCATAAGAAATATTTTTAGACCACGTCACATTTGGCTCCGCTGAGCATGTTTTTGCCACCGTAGCACAAGGTAATAATTAAATGAAATAAATCCCTTGAAGCGTAGCGAGTGTGACTTACTTGCTGATGCAATGTACCGTTGCTTACATCTCACCTCCTCTTCCTCTTGAACAAACTCTCAATTTCCCACTTTCGTCACTAATCTCTTTAATAACTCACTTCACTCTGGCACCGCTCCCCCACTATTGCAATGTGTCACAGTTGCCCCATTTGCTGACAAAACCTGGCCTCTATTGCAGCATCCCTGATAATTATCGTCCCATCTCAAATCTACCATTCATCTTCAAGGTCCTTGAACGTGCAATAGCCGTGCAACTCCAGAAACACGTTCTCAACAATAACCTCCTCGATCCTTTCCAGTCCGGGTTCAGATTCGGCCATAGTACTGAAGCTGCCCTGGTCAAAGTAGTTAATAACCTACTCGTCGCTACTGATGAAGGCTCGCCAAGTATTCTTGTGCTTCTGGACTTGAGCGCTGCCTTTGATACCGTTGACCACCCGATCTTACTTCAGCGACTGGAGGGTACAGGGGTCTCTGGCTATGCCCTGCATTGGCTGAGCTCCTACCTGTCCGACCGGAAGCAGTTTGTCAGCCTCGGAGAACAAAACTCAGAGGTCCATCCTTTTTTGTCTGGAGTTCCTCAGGGTTCAGTTCTCGGCCCCACTCCTCTTCAGCATCTACATATAACCTTTTGGCCATATCCTGCGCAGCCTCAATCTCAGCTACCATTGCTATGCCGATGACATCCAAATCTATATCCACGCAAAGTCATCCATCTATGCGTCTGGTCTTTGCATGTCATCCTCACTGTCAACTGTGAAGGCCTGGCTCAATGCAAATTTCCTAAAACTAAATGACGGAAATTTTCCTTGTCAGAACCCTGCACCAATTGTCTAAGGCTGAATCTATCCGATTGATGCTTGACGATCAGACTATTGAAGTTGCTGTGGCAGTGCGGAGTCTAGGTGTGACTCTTGATTCCTCACTCAACTTCGAGACACACATCAACAAGGTGACGAGGGTAGCCTACCTGATGAATCGTCTCCAACGTGTGCAGAATGCGGCTGCTAGAGTCCTCACTTGCACACCCATCCACGTACACATATCGCCAGTATGGATGTCTCTCCACTGGTTACCAGTTAAATACAGGTATAAATTCAAGATCTTCCTCCTCACCTACAAGGCTCTCACTGGCGCTGCTCCGACATACATCCGTGATCTACTTCAGGCACCTTCCTGACCGTGACAACTTCGAGCCTCCAAAACGGGCTTGCTGCATGTGCCCAGGTCACACCTCCATTCGATGGGTGACAGAGCCTTCTCGTGTGCTGCTCTCAAATTCTGGAATGCCTTGCCATTAGATATTTCATCAGCTGAGTTCCTGGGCATCTTAAAATCTCTTCTTTCGTAAGGCTTTCAAGTCCTCTGTCTCGGGCTATTGATGCGGCTCACTGTTGTCGTGCCGGGATGTTGGCTTTTTGCCGACCTGCACCTGCTAGGGAACATTTATTCTTTGTTTGTTGAAGACTTATTTTTTTTATTGCTTATTTTATGTCATTCTATAATTTATTGCCACTCCTTGACTCTCAGTTAAACTGTCCTGACGTTGTTGTTGACATGCCGTTCTGTCCACACAGCTCATATTGGTAACCCCCCCCAAACAAACAGGTTATTGTTGCTGATTTGTTGTTCTTATGTCATTGTTGTTGCTGAAATGCCGTTCGTTCCCCAGCTTTGTGCAGCGTTTTGAGACCTTCGGGTGATAGTCGTTCTAGAAGTGCAATTATCATTGCAAATAAAGTGAAAAACGTTGCTTTTGGAAGTACTGCTCTGTTAATAATAATTTTTAAAAGCTGATGTGAAAATTCGATTGATTCCAAGCAAGAACATCTACACGGTGATCCAGCTGTCTCGCGTGAGTCTCATTAATCTCTACCTGCAAATATTAACAATGTCCTAGTTAAGGGTCACGAGGATTCGGCGCCACGTCCTATGGGAGATATTGTGTATAATTGCCACCGGGTCCATTAAATCAAATGCATTCTTCTGTTATTTAAAACACAAATGAATGAGCAATGGGGAATCACACATTCTGGGTAAATTAAATGAGGCTCACAAGACGACTGAACCACTGTGGAGCAGACTGCATTGACGCTGCTCACAATTAGACTGGGATCTCGCTCACCAGGGCCACTTTGGTCACCTTGCAGCACCTCGACATTACAAGTTTCAGCAAGGTAACACTGGATTGTCAAGGGAGGTTATCCTTCATTAAAATAAAACCGCTTGAAAATATCAATTTTTAAAAGGTTCTTAAAATTCCGCCAAAGGGAAGAGTGATCTGTTAGTTAACGGTTACATGTGCAATCACTCCGAGACGGTGTTGGAGAACTCTTATATTTATTTAACTGACTATACTATATACAGCAAGTACAGTTGGTAGCGTCTTTCTGGACTCGGTTAACACGGCTGGTTCTACCGCACTTGGGCTCTGTCCACGTCAGGCTCCATCCACAGCTAGGCTCCCGACTGCAGCGACGACCCCCGCCATTAGTCTGGGGCCCGTCTTAAATACCCTTCCTCGGCCCCGCCCCTCGCTCCTCCCCCATCTCCACCTCGAGCCGCCTGACCTCTGCCTTGGTCAATCACAGTCCCTCGGGGGAAGTGCCCGGGCAACTGACCCCCCTTCTTCCTCTGCGTGCGCTGGACCAATGGGAACCCGTGTTGGGAAACAACCCGACAGTGACAGGAAGCCATCAAACTAGTTGAGTCGAATGGGACCTCGACTGAGGTCTCTGCTTTAGAGTCGCTAAACATGTATTTGCTCTCTTTAATAAGAACGATAAAAAAAAAACATTCCACAGTTAACAGCCTTGGTACCGATCTTGAGTTAACTAGAAAAGTCTCATGATGGGACCGCAACAAAATCTATCCAATGTTTCCTGAGTAGAGTTGTGAGAGACTCGCGTCGTGTTTGCCGTGTGCAGCTGCTTGCATAAAATAAATGAGTTGGTTGAAATGATACATTACTGCACTGTGATCATTGTGGCTTAAACGATTATGACTGCGTAATTGCAACGCATCTGTGTTTTGCTCTAATAAATCAAAAGGACAGAAATTGTCTTTTTGTACGTACGAGCGGCAATATGACAGTCTGTGGCCTGATAGATGGAACGGCGCTAAAACACAGAATCAGCGATTTGTTGAAGGATAATTATTTAAATGTCTGACTTTTACGGAAGTTTTAACTTGTACAGTGTGTGTGTATGTGCTAATACAACATTCAATGCTGTAGACAGTCTATATATGTATTGATGTCCGTTTTTACATCTTGAAGGATGAGAACTGGATAGCCGTGCCGAGATTAGCAACACTCGACACAGCTATTCCGACGGAATAGCTATGAAGAGCAGTTCTCAGTCTATATTAAAACCGACCATTTCCAGATACAATGACAAAAGCCAAACGTGGTTGCCCTTGCCTTGCACATGTTTCCATAGTTTATATTTTTGAGTAACTCTAAAATATGGCAATTTTCTGCAGTGTCACTGAAGTTCCGCGTACTCTATGCGAGTGACCCGATTCTGGAGACCGCGTTAGTTCTCACTCTACCACGTTTTCCTGAACAAAAAAAAACCGCCGGCAGACTTCACGCAAAATCAGATCAAATGCGTGATTTCTAGAGTCCATAAAGGGTGGCGATTGACACTCAGGACCAGCCCAGTGTTATTTATTTAATTAAGCGAATGCGTTTACACGCGATGCAGTCAGATATGAAGTCCGCTGAATTCATTTCAGCCCACGTGGCCAAGAGAGGCCACGCCGACAGCCGCCTCCCTCCTGCTCCGGCACGTTGTAGGGCAGCCTTTCCACCCGGCACCCCCTGCCACCCCCTGCCACCCTCTGCATGAGGGGACGATACTAGCTGAGTTGTCGCTCTCCACGCACATTGATGATGACTCGAACTCGGTGGGGATTCACACTGCAGTGTGCTAACCATCGTGCCACCGCTCCACCGTCTATCCAGACCAGCGCACAGGATTTTGGAGCACAGTACCATGTCAATTTACAAAACGCCGAGTTTGATCCGATTATATTTTACGGGACAAATGATGTGGGTGGCTAATATATATCTCAACTGTTTTCAGCAAGGCTACACAATTCGAGGTCGCTACTGCGCGACTCTCGTTGATTGAGTAGCATGGGTTTCAAACACTTTCCAACGAAACATTTGTGAAAAAGGGGCTTCTGCATGCACACAAACAACTTGTGCAGGTGCATTATCACATACTCAAAAGCCACTGAATGGTACCTATCTGTAGGTGCTTTATATTGTAGGTGGACAGAGAGGATTGATTTTGCCATTTTTCTGCTATTGATTTGTATTGTTGCCACACGCTATCTCATTGGGGCGAAATGTCTCAATACGGCGTACACAATATAGCGCGTTCCTGTGAATTGAAGGGCATTCAAGAATACATTTCACTGGGACGGAATGCTTCTCTTCTGCTGATGAATGAAGATGAGTAAGTACCAATGTCGGTTTTCACGGCTCGATGCCTGATAATTGCTTCCAAAAGCTGCTCTTTCGGGATAGCCGCGTCGGTCGCAGCTATTGCGAGCACACTTGACGTGTAATTACAATAAAACATGCCTTCCAAGTGCGTCTACTCATGCCCCTCATTCATTCAGGATTCCAGTTTTTCCAATCATCAGACGCGTGCGGTGTGCACTGTGTACATGCGGTGCAAGGCTCAAGAGCGCGAGTCATTTTTTGAGTTAACTGTCACAGTGTGGGCGGCACGGTGGCCCCAGTGGGGAGCGCTGTCGCCTCCTCACAGCAAGAAGGTTCCCGGTTCGAATCTCGGCTCGGGTGCCTTTCTGTGTGGAGTTTGCATGCTCTCCCCGTGTCTACGTGGGTTTTCGCCGGGCACTCCGGTTTCCTCCCACAATCCAAATAACATGTTGCTGCATAGGGTTAATTAGTTTGCAGACTAAATTGCCCGCAGTGCCCGGTGATGGAATGGCGTCCCATCGTAGGTATGTCCTTGCCTTGCGCCCTGTGTCTGCCGGGATAGGCTATGACTCACCGCCACCCTGTACCGGATTAAGCGGTTTCTGACGATGAGATGAGAGATGAGACTCTGTGTTCAACTCAAAATAATAAAATAATATTTCCATTTCTAAAGTACATTTCACCCGCGCGTTTAAAAGTGCTGCAGAGCTGTGGGTAGAATGGCATGTCGATAATAACATTAGCATAGATCAATTAAGTGAAATAATGACGACAAATGAATGAACGACATCAAATAAGAAATAGAATTATTGTTTAAAAAATATTGTAAGAAAGAAGTGTTCCTGAGCAGACACAGGTCAAGTCCCCACAACACCATCAATCATTAGAATAGGCCATTGTAATGGCATGATAACTAACGTAATACATATCGCAACAAGATGTGACTAAATCAGTGACATGGTTAAATACACGGCCAGTAACACATTCATGGAGAAGGCGCATAGAGGTCTGAAAACAAATTGTGTATAATTGCGTTGGTCAGCTTGTACGTTTGTTGTGTGGGAGAAATCCCGCATCTAGAGCTTGCAAGCTCACTGGATATTTTCTGCTGTAATGATAAACATCTATTTAATAATAATAAAGAACATCTCAACACTGGAAGTGGTCCATTAAACATCGAGATTTGCATGCTTGAAATGGCACAGCGAGACAGGAGAAAGAGCCACGTGGATTGAGGAATTAATGGAGAATGTTGATATCGTTCCTACTTTTAAGGAAACAAATTGGGCTTGGGCCGGAATCATTGGGAGAAGGAATGACAGCAGATGGTCAAGGATAACGAGAGAACGAAAGCCAACGGATGGAATTCGTCCAACAAAAGCCTCAACAGAGGAGATGGTGCGATGCAGATGACCTCGTGTTGAGGAGTTGCATGGCAGAATCGTGAGACATGACGGTGGATTAAGCAAGGTTGCTGCTGCCGATGGTGATAATTTCACAGTACTGCATTGCATATAAAATGTATTGAAGCGACTATGTAACCCTGAAAACCCAGGTTTATCCTTGCAAAGGAAATAACGTTTCGCTCTGTTCTCTCCAACGTTCGGATGATATGAATTGAAATGAATCTTCCTGAATCTTCCTGAATTGTGTCGGCTCATCAATGAGAATGGTAATGTACATCTGGCACGAGGCCTGAAAATGTGAAATTTGTCACGCAGAGGGTGGGTGTGGTGTCGAACGGAACCCTGGCTTTTGATGTTCATCGTAGACGGTGGCTCAGGCATGTGTGATAGCCTGTTAATAAAAGACAAGGCAATTGATGACTTAATAGGTTCGCGAGAAAACACGCAGCGGCTGCAGTTGGCGAGATACCTCTTCGAATTAAAATACGTTCTCATTTCAAATATGTTAGACTATTTAATCTGTTTTTAAGGACCAATGTGACCTGCGGTGATTTCAAATTTCATATCGGACAAAATGATCGCGCGTACTCTTAATGTTTTTTTTTTAATTCGCACCAAGCCTGGGCAAGTAGCTGAGCTTCTCGCACCAAACCTGTGCTGCTCACCCAGGTTTGGTGCGGGTTCCTGATGATGCTCGTTGTGGTTATCAGCGAAACGTCGTATTTCATTGTAAATGCTGTGGGTTCTGTTCACGTGGCCAGCCTTACTGATTGGCCGTGTCGGGTGGTGGAGGGTCAAGCGACACGCTTTTTTTGCATGACCTGACCCAGAAAAGAGATTTCATCGATAACATTGGTGGGCGGCACAGAGGCCCAGTGGGTAGCGCTGTCGCCTCCTCACAGCAAGAAGGTCCCGGGTTCGAATCTCGGCTCGGGTGCCTTTCTGTATGGAGTTTGCATGTTCTCTCCCCGTGTCCGCGTGGGTTTTCGCCGGGTACTCCGGTTTCCTCCCACAGTCCGAAAAACATGTTGCCGCATAGGTTAATTGGCTTGCAGACTAAATTACCCTGAGTGCCTGGTGATGAACTGGCTTCCCATCGTGGGTATATCCCTGCCTTGCGCCCTGTGTCTGCCGGGATAGGCTCTGGCTCACCGCGACCCTGTACAGGACTAAGCGGCTTCTGACAATGAGATGAGATAACATTGGTCACGAAAGCATTTGAATTTAAGCCACTGATCTTAGCTTTTAAGCGGGAATCGAACTCGGGCTGCCAGGTTCGAAGCCCAGCGCGCTCACCCCCTCCTCCTCCTCTTCCTCCGCCGACAACTATCGCTGCGACCGTACGACCAAGGTGGCAGGGCGATGCAGTCTCTCGTGGGGGTGGGGGGGTTGGATGATGGGAAGAGGCGCCCTCTCGGGTCGGGAGACTCGCGTGCGAAGCCACGCCAGAGCCGGCGGCGGCTGTTGGGGCTGGTAAAACCCATCGCGGGTTTGGGGGGGGGATGGTGGGAGACCGGCCGTAAAGCAGATTTAGTGGAGACTCCTAAAGTGAGTTACACTAAAGTGGCGGGGCCGAGCGCGGAGACACCTGGGCTCGTTCGTCTCGGTGACAACGTTGGGTTCATCATAACCGACCACCACCTGGGCAATGGACCGCGCGGGGGTGGCACGGAGCGTGAGAGCAAACTTGTACCTTTGTGGGGAGCGGGGGACAAATAAATGTGTGCTGTCCGTGAGGTTGTACGTCATTGACCGAGGGAGATCTATTCGTTTTTCAGGGTTTTTGGATTGAGGCAGCTTAAAGTAGCGCCCGAATGTGTGCTCTCCACACTTACGGATATGTTGCTGAGAGTTAAAATTAAGTGCGGCTGGGTTGATCGCATTGTTATTGTTCTATAACCACTGGGGAGAGAGCAATAGCGGTGTGGACAGTCGACGGAGCTATAAACTTGGAGAGCCGAGTTTGATTCACGGCCACAACCAATGCGAGCGGCGATTGATATCTGACTCAATACTGCCCTCTCTCTCTCTCTTATATCACTCGAACCCCACTGCTCACCAACCATGATTGAGCAGCGTACGAGCGTTCATCAAACGCAGCTCCACGAACACCACGGCTTTATAAAAAACAAACGTTATTGTTGCCGATTTGCTGTTCTTATGTCGTTGTTGGGGCGGCGCGGTGGCCCAGTGGTTAGCGCTGTCGCCTCACAGCAAGAAGGTCCCGGGTTCGAATCTCTCGGCTCGGGTGCCTTTCTGT